>JADRCD010223388.1:2133-16915 GCA_019843815.1 Montemys delectorum
TTTTTTTTTTTTTTTTTTTTTTTTTTTTTTTGGGGGGGGTTTATGGTTATATCTATTTTTGCCTTGTGAAGAAAATTAATAGCATAAAGCTTCAAGTTCTTTTTTTGGCTGTTTTGATGAATAATTATAATAGAAGACTGATTTGGATTATTCTTTGTAAAACTAGTTTTAAAAGAGGCATGAAATTGGAATTATTTTGTTTTATATTTATTTGTACTTCATTATTGACTTATTCTTTGTTTGCTTGTTTATTTGAGACAGCCTCACTATGAAGCCCTGGCTGGCCTGGAATTTGTATGTAGCCCAAGCTGGCCTCAAACTCTCTTGACTGAATAGAGATTGACCCACCTCTACTGTCTGTGTGCTAGGATTAAACAAACCATGACTGCTTCATGGTGTCACTTTAAAAGAAACAATTAAGTGAAAAAAGTGGAACCAGCACTTTGAAAATCTTCTGCCCAAAGAAAAGAAGCCACTTAACTATATTAGTTGAATTTCTTTTGGATTTTCACTTAGCGAGAGTGCATGAATTTATATATAAATTGTTTCTGTTGATATATAAATTGTTTCAATTTATTACTGTTATAGTTTATTATATTACTGTTATAATTTTCCCTGATTTTGTTATGAAAATCTTAGACATTCAAAAAGCTGAAATAATTATATAATTCTACAATCAATACATCAATTGTAGTGCTAATTTTTCCTTTTATTTATCTCATCTTTTTTATCACTCTTTTTTATTTTTTATTTTTTGAGACAGGCTCTCTCAGTATAATAGTTCTGGCTATCCTGGACTTGCTTTGTAGACTAAGCTGGCCTCAAACAAACTGCCTGCCTCTACCTCTTGAGTGTTGGAATTAAAGGCGTGTGCCACCATGCCTGGCCAAGTCTATTTCTTTTTACATTTTATTTTATATTTTGTTTATAGTCTATTTTATATTCATCTCTTTTGAGAAATTTAAGAATTAATTTTGGCTGACAGGAGTGAATGTCTTTAATTTCAGTACTCAGGAGGCAGAAGCAGGTGGGTCTTTGTGAGTTTGAGGCCAGCCTGGTATATAGAGCTAGTTTCAGAACATCCAGGTCTATACAGAGAAGCCCTGTTTTGCAAAACAAAATAATCTTATTTCTCATAGCATTTCATTATTTTTGTTTTCTGTTTTAGATTTATATTATATGTAATGAATATACATACATTTAGACAAATATAATATATTTAGAAATATATATTTGCCTGAATGTATGTATATTCGTTACACATGTGCCTGGTGCTTGTGAAGATTTGAAGAATGTGTTATATCCCCTGAAACCAGAGTAGCCTGTGGTTGTAAATGAACATGTGAGTCCCAGAAACCGAACCTGGGTCCTCTGCAAGAGTAACTTCCTGGAGAAATGGGTTAGCTGAATTGGGTTATTGAAAGACAAAAATTGAGTGCAGCAGTGTGAAGGAGCTATATGCCCCATAGAAGCACAACGGGAGAAAGATGGAAAGTGCTTTGTTCAGTAACTTAATTGTAAGCAAGCCTGTATACCTGCAGGATACATTTGGCAGGATGGTTTTGGTAGAGTGCAGAGAAACAGGGAGATTAGGCTAATTCATGGGGAACCCTAGCCAAAGAAAGGTGACAGATTTGTTTCTTTTAAGAAAGGATCATTGTTTAGCTGGGCATTGTAACACATACCTTTAATCTCAGAACTAGGAGACTGAGGCAGGTAAATCTCTAGGCCAGTTTGGTTTACAAAAAGTAAAAAGGTCATTCATTGTATTTACTTAATTCTAGAGGCAAATAGGACAGGTAAGGCACATATTTTGAGAGCATTGCATTGGGGGAAAAAGGCCATGTAAAAAAAAGAGGGGAAAGCTCTGTATATTAAATCTTTAGTATTTTATTTGATGTTGGAAGTGGATAGGATCCTTTTTTTGTTGTTGTTTTGGTTTTTTTATTTGTTTGTTTTGTGTTTTTGAGACAGGGTTTCTCTATATAGACCTGGCTGTCCTGGAACTCACTCTGTAGACCAGGCTGGCCTTGAACTCAGAAATCTGCCTGCCTCTGCCTCCAAGTGCTGGGATTAAAGGCGTGCGCCACCACCGCCCAGTTATCCCCCTTTCTAACTACCCAGGATAGTGATGTAGGATCCCCTTACTCAATTTTCTTATATAACCATATTTTGTTTTGTTTTTTTCTCCAGACAGGGTTTATCTATATAAATGGGTAATTTTTCTTATGTTAAAACAATTGACCTCTGTGGCTGGAGAGATGGTTTAGTGATTAAGAGTACTGGTTGCTCCTCCAGAGGTCCTGAGTTCAATTCCCAGTAACTATATGGTGGCTCACAGCCATCTGTAGTGGGATCTGATGCCCTCTTTAGGTGTGTCCGAAGATAGTGACAGTGTATTCATATACATAAAGTAAATAAATAATTCTTTAAAAAAATCAAGACAGAAAAAACCCACAATTGATTTAATTTTAACCGACATTTAAGCTACCATTTCCTACCATTTTCTTTCTCTGTCTCTCTCTATCCCTTTTTTTCTCTCTTTCTTTCAAGACTGGATCTCACTATGTAGCCTGGGCTGGCCTGGAGCTTGCTGTGTACTTCAGGCTGGCCTCTTAAGTCAAGAGAGTTGCCTTCTTCTGTTTTCCAAGTGCTGAGGTTAAAGGAGTGCACCATCACACCCAGCTCTTTGCCCTCTTTTGTCATAAAAGAGGGCACTGGAGGTGGGCTTTGGGATTTTAAAATCTCAAGGCAGGCCTAGGGTCACTTTTCTTACTATCCAAGGATCAGTATGTAGAACTCGCAACTACCTTGTCTGCCTGCTTGCTACCATGCTCTCCACCATGAGGATAATAGTCTAAACCTCTGAGACTGAAGGCATGTCCCAGTTAAATGTGTTCCTTGTGCTGTGGTCATTGTGTCTCTTCACAGTAATAGAACACTGACTAAGACACCATATAATATAAAATTCAAGGATATGATTCTGTGTATATTTCATCCTTGTACATCCATTACTACTGATTCTAGAACATTTTTATTACCCCTTATAAAACCCTGAACAGTTTCTGACTGTTTCCTTTCCAGACTCTGGAAATCACTGATTGACTTGCCACATCTATAGGATTTACCTGTTCTGGACATTTTAAATAACTGGAGTCATGTAATACATGGTCTTTGTGTCTGGTTTCTTTGCCTAATTTTGTTTTTGTTTAATGTTCTTGTACTAATGAAGGAAAGGATTAGTTTTGGCTTACAGTTTCATGTTGGTATAGTTCATCATAGAGCAGAAGACAGGGTAGCAGGAAGTTGGTAGGTCTCAAACATTGTATCCATACTCAGGAAGCAGAGTAAATAGAAAGCGAGACCAGAATATACAACCTTAAGGACTTGCCTCCAGTGACTCATTTCTTCAAGTAGGACTTTACTTCCTAAAGGTTCCAGAACCTTTCCAAGCAGGGCTATCAGTGGTGACCAAGAGTTCAAACTGTGACCTTATGAAGGACATTTTATATTCAAACCTTAGAGGTTTTCAGACTCATTCATATTACGTACATGTTATCAATCCTTTGTAATTTTTTATGACCAGGTAATAATACTCTATTATATAGATATACCATGTTTTGCTTATCTGATCATTAGTGATGACATTAGACTTATTTCCATGTTTTGGCCATTATGAAAAAAATTGTTTAATTTTTTACTTTAATTTTAAGTTTTAGTTTTCTTTTCTTTTCTTTTTTTTTTTTTTGGTTTTTCGAGACAGGGTTTCTCTGAGTAGCCCTGGCTGTCCTGGAACTCACTCTGTAGACCAGGCTGGCCTCGAACTTAGAAATCGCCTGCCTCTGCCTCCCAAGTGCTGGGACTAAAGGCATGTGCCACGGCATTTTTTTTTTTTTTTTTGAGACAGGATTTCTCTATGTAGCCCTGGCTGTCTATGAACTTACTCTGTAGACCAGGCTGGCCTTGAATTCAGATGCACCTACCTTTGTCTCTTCAGTGTTTGGATTAAAGGCATGTACTATACCATCTAACAATTTTTTGAACATATTTTAAAAATGTGTATGAGTCTATACTTAGCAATTCATATTTGCTATTTTGAGGAATTTTAATCTGTTTTACAGAAATGATTGCATGATTTTATAGTTCCGTTGTACTTGTATGACTACTTTAGAGTTTCTCCATCTTGTTCTTAAGCCCATTTGTATCAGCGCTTTTTTGCTTTTGAACTGAAAGTGCCCTAGACAAGGTCATGAGTAATGTCAGCATGACTACATTTAGTAGTCAGTTTTCAGTCTCTTGGTTTGATGTAAAAGTGGCAGTTGGCATTTGAGTACTCTCATACCTCCTTAAGTACTCTTGGCTTTCAGGATGATGTGTTGTCTACCTTCTGTCTTCTCAATTTTATTGACAAATCCTTATCACTTTATTTTTCCTTTGTTGTTCCATGTTTCTTTTTTTATCTTAAAGCTTTGAAGCTTATTGAGAACATCTAGACTTGTATGTCTTCCAAGTACCATTTTGAAAAACTGCATTTACCTTGGCTTATAAGTTAGTATCTTTTGCTGAGATATTTCAGCTGGAGAATGTTTATTCAAAGTCATGTATTCAACTGCCTAATAACTAGGATGTCTTACATACATTTAGAGTGGAACATGGTTGCAAATCAGTCTTTTCCAAAAAATGATTGCATAGTCCCATAGGCAATGCATGACCTTTCTGGTTCAGATTTCCATTAAAAATACACTCTACTGATGGGTCTTATGTGTGATGAAGGCAATGCTATACACTAGTTGTTTGGTTCAATAACCATGGGGTTAAACATCATTCTTCTCACACTCTATATCCAGTCTTCTAGGAAATCCTGTGGGCTTACCTTCAAAATGTTTGCTAAATTGTAACAGTTCTTGCTGAGCCATCCCCACCAGCTTATTTATTTTCTGAGATCTTGCTTTGCTATACTGTCCAGGCTAGGCATGAACAACTTCTCTTCCTACTGCCTCCTCAGCCCTGGACTACTATGATGTACTTGAATTAGCTTTTTAATCACTATCTGAATTTTGGCTCTGCTTCATTAAGATTTGGGGTTCAGATATGATCAGTCAAAGAAATGATCAAGTATTCGCCACAAAATACTGAGGCAGTTGTGACTAGTGGAAATAATCTCTTAATTTACTAGGTGCTTCCAATTTAGCATAGAAATGCTAGTTTATTTCCCCACTGTACTCTTTCTGAACTGTCTTTTGTAAAATACATTTAACATTTTGTTAACATTGTATTTCGTTTTTTTTTTTTTTTTTTGTATTTACTTTGTGTGCCAGAGAGCACACTCTTGATACATATGTCACACCCACATGTGGAAGTCAGGAGACCACTTGCAGGATTCAGTCCTCTCTTTCCACCTAAGGGATTCCTAGGTCATCTATCTCAATTGGTCTCTAAATTTCAATAATGTCCAAAATTGAAGTCATACAAATTTTTTCTGCTTATCACCATCAGTAGTGTTGTAAAAGTGTATGTGTGTGCATGTGTAGAAGTCAGTGGACTAATTGTAGTAGTTTATCTACCATGTGAGTTCCGGGGATTGGACTCAGTGATAAGCACTTTTACCTGAGGAACTGTTTTACTGGCCCATGCTTTAAAAGCCTTTTTGAATACGAGAATTGGGGCTTTTGAGAAGTTGGTTTTCTGGATTTCAGCATTTGTTATTTTGCCATTATGACTTTTAGGATTTTAAACATCAGATTTTGGTGTTATGGGATTTCAGCATTTGGATTAAGGCATTTGTGATTATGGTTTTTAGGAGTGTGATTTGTGGATTATGACCAATAATGGTCTGGTTTATCTCTTTGTCAAAAACAAAGCTACTAGTAGTTTGTGTTTGAGGGATACAGGAGCTCATTTATAAAGGTAATTACAGGCAAATATTGAAATGGCACCTAAGTGAAATGTGTACAAGTGGTATGGTAATGTTTACATTTTTCTGAAAGATTGAAAAATTGAAAATAAAAAGTAAATTGAAAAAATCTATTAGTAATAAAATATGAGTATGGACTATTTTCTAAAGTTATTTAATTCAACTTCTCATTTTATATATGGGGAAGCTAAGGTCTATGGAGGTGAAACTTGTTATACACAAATGATTACTGAGGGCGTAACATGTTACTATTTTCACTTGCTGCTGCCCAAGGAGACTTAGGTGGCAGTATATAGGACACAGGCAAAGGGATAGGGATTCAGGGAAGAGGAACTCATTGGAGTTGTAGAAGGAGACACCTCTCACTTTGGCACATTTTATGTAGGTCGCAGCCACACAGTCCACATGGGAGGAGATGATCTGACCCGAAAGAGGCAGGATGGGAGACCGAAGACCCAAAATGTTACTCAGTTTAACTCCTTTTGATGTCTTTTTCTTCCTCTAACCTAAATACTCATCATCATTCTATGTTTTCTAATTTTTTTGTCATTTGATTATTTTGTTTTCTTCCAAGAATGAACTTGATATCATTGAAATATACATTTTAGAACTAAGAAGACCTGGTTTCATGTCTTGGCCTTGTCTACTAGCTGCACAACTTAGATTAGAAACCTAATCCTACTAAATTTTTACCTTTTGAATTTTAAAAGTTACAATTTCTTAGTTTGAAAGTATGGGCACTGTAACACCCTCCAACCCTTCTCCCCCCCCTGCTCCGCCCCCTATGGGTGGGGTGGGTGGGGAGATGTGGTTTCTCCTTAGTTTCTTTGGAAGTTTTTAAGGTTGTTTTCCTAAAAAATACAGTTTTACATTTTGACTTTATTAGAATATTAGTTGATATGATGTGCCATTTAAAATTTGGACAATGTATGGATTATTTATATAGTAATTTGCTCTCTTCTTAACTTATAGCCTATTTTAGTTGTATAATTGATTATATATTCAATATTTAACAGAAAAAATGTTTAAATATTAGACATGCAGTAATATTAAAACTTAATCTTTAAATTTATTCAGACACATAGTAGGTCTTAGCTCCCCCCCCCCCCCCTTTCGCCTTAATTCCTGAGCCCTTCCATCTGTTTTTTTGTTTTGTTTTTTTTTTCTTTTTTCTTTTTGATTTTTTTTTTTTTTTCAAGACGGTTTCTCTGTGTAGCCCTGGCTTTCCTGGAACTCACTCTGTAGACCAGGCTGGCCTTGAACTCAGAAATCCACTTGCCTCTGCCTCCCAAGTGCTAGGATTAAAGGCGTGCACCACCACTACCCTGCTCTTTTTGACTTTTTTGAGAAAGTCTCATGTAACCCAGGCTGGCCTCAACTAAATATGTAGTTAGTTGAGGTTGATCTTGACCTTCTGATTCTCCTGCCCCAATTCCAAAAAGCTACCACACCTAGCTGTCTCCCTTTTCTCAATTCATATTATATATAAATTTAAAAAGTATTTTTTTGAGATAGGTTTCTCTGTGTAACCCTGACTATCCTGGAACTTGCTCTGTAAACTAGGCTGGCTTCGAATTCAGAGATCTGCTTGCCTCTGCCTCCCCAGTACTGGGATTAAAGGCATGTGCCACCACTGCCTGGCAACAGTGTTCTACATAATGTGTTATTGTTGTAATTAAATGCTTTTTAATATTCATTCCAGTGCCTACAACATGGAGGAAATCACAATTCTGGTCACTGTCAGAATGTACATAGGATACGTATTCCCCCCCCCCCCCCCGCCCCCGAGACAGGGTTCTCTGTATAGCTCTGCCTGTCCTAGAACTAACTCTGTAGACCAGGCTGGCCTCGAACTCAGAAATCCACCTGCCTCTGCCTCCCAAGTGCTGGGATTAAAGGCGTGCGCTACCACTGCCCGGCAGAATACATATTTCTAACCACATTTTATTTGCATCTTTGTACCTAATTGGGAGTATAATATCATAAAACAAATAGTGATGTGATTCGCTTAGAGTCTTTTCTTGCCACATTGGCATCTTTTTTTTTTTTTTTAAAAAATTATTTTATTTTATGTGCATTGGTGTTTTGCCTGCCTGTATGTCTGTGTGAGGGTGTCATATTCCCTAGAACTGGAGTTCCAGACAGTTGTGAGCTGCCTTGTGGGTGCTAGAAATTGAACCCAGCCAGGTCTTTTGCAATAGCAGCCAGTACTCTTAACTTCTGAGCCATCTTTCCAACTCACATTTGGCATTTTAAAATTGCATATTATATATCATTTCTAGTTCACATTTTAGTTAATTCATTTTGTAGGTAATAATGAAGAAAACATTCTATGTTGAGAATCCTTAGTAAAAAGAGAGGGAAGACGTTACTATAGAATCTGTGATGAAGCAGTGTATCATGGAAGGAGGCTTTAAAGTTGACATAGGAAAAATACAGCAATTTTAGTTGAATTTAGAAATGTTACCCAAAGGGACTGTTTAAACTAGACTCAATACATATAACCTAAGGATGCTAATCAAACTTGTCATAAGTTTGAAAAATAAAGATGGTCTCCTATTAAAATTTTATTTCAAGGAAAATAGTAAAAAGCCATTGAAGCATCAGGACTGAGCAAGAAGTACATTTAAATGAAGGTTTTTCTTTTTGTTTGTTGTTGTTGGTGGTTTTTTTTTCTTTTTTTCTTTTCTTTTCTTTTTTTTTTTGAGACAGGGTTTCTGTGTGTAGCTCTGAATGTCATGGAACTCACAGAGGTTCTGTTGCCTCTGCCTCTTGAGTGCTAGGATTAAAGATGTCTGCCACTACTGCCTGACAAAGGTTCATTAATCTTTATGAAGTTGAATGCAAAACATGTCAGAGAAGCTGGTATAAATTTGCAGTATCAAAATGCCAGTGGGATTTCTGAGTTCAAGGCCAGCCTGATCTACAAAGTGAGTTCCTGGACAGCCAAGGCTACACACAGAACCCTGTCTCAAAAAACCAAAAGAAAAAAAAAAAGGCCAGTGTCTTTAGATGATGTCAGTAAAGGACAATGGAAAATAATAACAGGCCCCATGGATATATTTATTTTACAGTTTGGAGAGTTAAGCCTTAAATCAGATGTCTTTAGGGAAAGTGACCTAACAAGTTGTTAATGTAGTTTGAAGTGTACATTACCTTTTATCTGGTAACTGTTTATTGAGTTATGTAGATTTGCATTTATTAGAATGATTTCATTAGAAATAAGCCTTTCAGTGGAATATAATGTAAGTCCAGAGAATCAATACTTGGTGTTGTTTCTTAGATTATACTTTAGGTCAGTGGTTCTCAACCTTCCTAATGCTGTAATCCTTTAATACAGTTCCTTATGTTGTGATGACTACAACCACAAAATTATTTTTGTTGCTACTTCATAACTGTAATTTTGCTACTGTTAATAATCATAATGTAAATGTATGATATGTAGGATATCTGATATATTTGACTCCTGTGAAAGGGTCATTTGACCCCAAAGGAGTCATGACTCACAGGTTGAGAACCACTGCTTTAGGTCTTTTGTGGTTTGATTACTGGTGTTTTAATTGACAACTTAAAAGAATATTAAATATGATTAAAATTTCCCTTTTTCATCTTTATTTTTCTTATAGATTGGCAAACATTTTTGTATATGGTAGGTGATTCTTGAAATACAATGATTTTATTTCTGATGCTTTCTCAGTCTTCACTTGATCTTATGCAGTTATATGCATATGATGGATTATTATCTTAAAACAGATTATTTTCCCCTTTTCTTTTTTCAGCACAGTGTTTCTCTGTTTTGCCCTGGCTGTCCTGGAACTCACTCTAGACCAGGTTCGCTTTGAACTTAGAGATCTGCCTGTCTTTGTCTCCTGAATGCTGGAATTAAAGTTATGTTCCACTACTGCTTGGCATTTTTTCAGTGTTAATTGATACTTGATATTTTATATTGTATTCATATTCATTTTCTATTCTCAGGACACTTAAAAATTAAGGTACTATATACTGGCAAAAACAGTATGAACAAGTGACTGGGACTGGTGATACAGTGGTAGAGCATTTGCTTAGAAGACAAGACGTACTTGAAGATTATTTCTTCATCCTTATGGTTTATTCATACTTGGTCAACTTTTGATAGGTGCTGAAATGTTCTTAAGGGACTGTTTTTCATTTTAAGTCCAACTTTGTAAGCTTTTCCTTTAGCTCCTTCATTTGTAGCTGACATTTTCTATGTGTTGTGATTATTATATGTTGCCTCCTTTGCAATTCTTTCACCAGCCAGATTCTCTTCTTATAAATCCAGACAGCTTCTGACTGGTACATAAGACTTACTGTCAGAAACTGCACCACTATTTAACATAGAATGTATGTCCAATGAGCCTTTCATCATTGTTTTTAAGAGGAGAGACAGATACTGATACAAAATGAACTTGTTCTGTCACCATTATCATCATCTGCTGCCTTGATTCTATGTCCTTTTGATAGGTATTACCCCAAGATAACTCCTCTCAGTTCTGAACACAAAGATCTTCTTCCCTCCTTCTTGCTTTACCTGCCTTTCTCTCTTCCCTTCTTCTTGGTCTCCCTTCCTCCCTTTCTCCCTTCCTCCCTTCCTCCCTTCCTTCTTTCCTCTCTATGGGTCTTTTTCTCTCTACTTAACCTTTATGGTGCCAATGTGGCAGGATTTTCTCTGTCCAGTTACATTAAAATATTAGTTTCCTAGCTAGATGTCCTCCCTGGTGCAAATATGGAGCAGAGACTAAAGGAAAGGGAACCCAGAGACTGTCCCACCTGGGGATTCATCCCATTTACAGTTACCAAACCCAGACACTATTGTGGATGCCAAGAAGTGCATGCTGTGAAAGGAGCCTGATATGGCTCTCTCCTGAGAGGCCCTCCCAGAGCCTTACAAATACAGAGGTGGATGTTAGCAGGCAACCATTGGACTGAGTGCTGGGTCTCTAAAAGTAGAGGAGTTAGAGAAGGGACTGAAGGAGTTGAAGTGGTTTGCAACCCCATAGGAAGAACAACAATATCAACCAGACACCCCAGAACTCCCAGGGACTAAGCCATCAACAAAGGAGTACATATGGCTCCAGCTGCATATGTAGCAGAGGATGTCCTTGTCATGTACCAATGGAAGGAGAGCTCCTTGGTCCTATGAAGGCTAGGTAGAGGCCCCAGTGTAGGGGAATCGAGGGCAGGGAAGTGGGAGTGGGTGGGTGGGTGGAGGAACACCCTTACAGAAGCAGGGGGAGGGAGGATGTGATAGGGTGTTTCGGGGAGGGAGGAAGGGAGGGAAACAGGGAAAGGGGATAACATTTGAAAAGTAAATAAAGAAAATACCCAATTTAAAAAACATATTAGTTTCCTGTTAGTTTCTTAATTTTTTTGTACAGTGTTTAAAATATTATACTTTTGTACAGTATTGCAAAATATTATACTTTTAAAGACTAAGTTAAGTCTGTTCATATTAGATGTGCTTGGAGAGTTATTTATCATAAAATCAAGTTTAAACAAACTACCTAAAAAGTAATTTGAGTGTAGTCTATTACTTATTGTATATGTATTTGTGTGTACATGTGTGTATTAGGTCATGTCTGTGGAGCTTAGAAGATAGTAATTATTGGTCTCTTTCCATTATGTGGGCTCCAGAGATGGATTCAGGTTGTCAGGCTGTCTGCAAACACCTTTACCTGCTGAGCCATTGTACTATCTCACTCTGTAATTTTATGAATGAAGGAATTGAGACTCATAGAAGTTGGGTTTTGTTTAGAACCACTAGCTCATTCCTCAGCTGTAGCTAGAATGAAATTTTACTACAAATATGTTGCTTTTACATTAATTATATAGCCTGTCATATTTTTCTTTTGCTTATAATGTCTGACAGTATTCAACTTTTTTTTTTCTCTTTTGGCTTTTCACAGATTACTAGTAGTGATAATCTTATGATTTATGTTACAGTTCATTTTAAAAGGAGCTTGGGGGAAAGGCTGAGTTATAATACTGACACATGAGCTGGAGATACTGAGTTGTCCTGAAAAGGTCTCTGTCTTTTCTGACCCAGATTCACAGCTTTTAACCTTGTGAGCAGTTCTGGAAAGGGGAGTGAGTGTTGGCAAGAGCTAGAAGTTAAGTTGTATTATTGAATGGTCTAATGAGTTTTTTTTTTTTTAATAACTAGCTACTTTTTTTTCTTTTTTTTTTAAGATTTATTTTATTTATTTTTTATGCATATGAGTACACTGTAGCTGTACAGATGGCCGAGAGCTATCGTGTGTGGTTGCAGGGAATTGAACTCAGGACCTCTGCTGGCCCTGCTTGCTCCGCCCTTGCTCACTCTGGTGTAATTCACTGTAGCTGTCTTCAAACGCACCAGAAGAGGGCGTCAGATCTCATTACAGGTGGTTGCTGGGATTTGAACTCAGGACCTTCAGAAGAGCAGTCAGTGCTCTTACCCGCTGAGCCATCTCGCCAGCCCCTAATGAGTTTTTAATATTCAGCACTTTTGTATAAATGAAACTTTTTTATTTTTGTCAAGGTACAAACAAAACAATTTTTTCTTTTAAATTGCTAATTTAGTCTTATTGGGTATTGAGAGCTGGTTTGCAGGTTCTTGAGTCAAATTTGCAAAGCTGCCTAATTAAGAGAAATATTTGTGTTAATTTCATATTCAGATAGTTTGTCCTGCTGCTCTGCAGAATGCCAGCCGAAGAGTTTTTTGTTTTTTTTTTGTTTTTTTTTTTTGAGAATTAATACTGTTGGCTTGTTTACCAAGGTGTTGGTTTACCCTTCTGGGATAAGATGCAGGGGACAGGTAATACTGTAGCACTTAACTGTTTGTTGACTCATACTCCCCTTTTTCTTTTGGTCAGAATTTTCACAGGATCTGTAAATTCTAAAGATCATCTCATGACCTATATCACAGCCTTTTTGTGAGAAGAAACAGAATAAACAAATGCTGTGGCTTACACGGTTCAGTTGCTGTTTCATGGTCAGGCATAGTTTAAAGGAAAAGATGTCAAGTTGAGCTTTTACAGATTATTATGCAAAATTAAATGCACACCTGCTCTTTCATATACTCCTGGACACATTTGATATGAACTCAGGATTCTAGAGACATTGGTTGCATGGATGGTTCTGCCAGTACCACATTCTGGTTGTAGAAAGGCCATTGAACATGTTTTTGTATCTTTGCTTTCATATTATAAAATAAATTTATGCTATTTATTCTTTTTTTCCCACCATTTTTCAATACTTCTGTGGGCATTAAATACAGTGCTGTATAAGAAAATACTTTGAGAAATTCTAATTTTTCCTTTGTGCTAGGAACTGTTGCGGTAAAAAACAAGTAAGCAATAAAGCTTTCATGTACCAATGATATATCTGTTTGAGACTAATACAGCAGATATATATGTTGAAGGGTGATTCTATTGTCTGTAGACTGTTAAGGAATTGGGTTTATGATAATGTGCATTTGAGCAAATTCTTGAGACAATGGGGGATGGAATTACATGGTTATGAAGGGTAAACTACTAGTAAAGATAGAGGCCTGAGGGTAGGAATCGTAAGCAGAGATTCCAGTGTGGATGTAACACAGCTAGTGAGGATCGTGGCAGAGGAGGTAAAAATGGGGAGTCAAGACTACTGGAGATTGATAGTCTTAATTATTAACAAATATTTACTCTGACATAGGAAGCAGCTATTTCTTTTTAAAGTTTTTTTTAAGATTTATTTTATTTATTTTATGTGTATGAGTTCACTGTAGCTGTACAGATGGCCATGAGCCATCATGTATGTGGCTCAGGTCTTCTGCCGGCCCTGTTCGCTCCGGCCCCGCTCCCTTCAGATGCACCAGAAGAGGGCATCCGATCTCATTACGGGTGATTGTGAGCCATCATGTGGTTGCTGAGATCCGAACTCAGGACCTTTGGAAGAGTGGTCAGTGTTCTTACCTGCTGAGCCATCTTGCCAGCCTACAAGCAGCTATTAGAAAGTTTTAAGCAGAGACATGCCATTGCCTAATTTGATATTTTAAAAAAAAAGAAACTCTCTGCTCAGAACAAATACTATGTGGGGACTTAAGAAAGGTTGGAACCAATAGTATAGTTTACATGAGGGATTTGGTGGTGGAAGATGGGATTGCTCAGATTTTAGATAGCCAGAAGGTAAAGATGAAAGGATTTTTTGATATATCAGATGTGAGATATGGAAGGAAGAGAGGAGTCAGGGATGATTCCTTTGTTTTTGTCCTGAGCAATTAGAGGGATGGAGTTGTCGATTGAGTAGCTGTCACCAAGAGGAGGAGGAAGAAGAGGAAGAGGAAGAAGAAGATGGGGAGGAGGATGACAGACCTAGGATTAGAAAAATGGACTCTGTTGTGTTTGTAGAGTTGATTGGGACACTAAGGTATAGAGTTGGTTGGGACACTAGGCATCCAGGCTTCTCTGGTTATATGCTTGTCTTGGAATCTGAAACTTGGGTTGATAAAAATTTTGGAGTTTTTAGTGTACAAATGGCATTTACAAGGAGTGTAGCTGCTAAGTTCTGAGATATCTGTGGGTCATGACTCCTTTGAGGGAAGCATATTAGATATCCTGCATATCAAATATTTACATTATGATTCATAACAGTATCAAAAGTACACTTAACAAAGTAGCAACAAAATAACTTTATAGTCAGAGTCACAACAACACAAGGAACTGTATTAAAGGGTCGAAGCATTAGGAAGGTTGAGAATCACTGACTCAGAGGCTTTAAAGATAAGACAGTAGAATAATTTATAAAGTTGGGAGAGAATAGAGTGACTGACTGGTATTTTGGATGGAAGGATGATGCCAAGGGATTAAAAGTGACACAAATTAGGAACAC
>JADRCD010223389.1:0-10637 GCA_019843815.1 Montemys delectorum
GGTGATGGCATATGCCTTTAATCCCATCACTCAGGAGATAGAGGTAGATGGATTTCACTAGAGAGTTTCAGGACAGCCAGGGCCAGAAGGAGAAATCCTGTCTGAAAACAAAAAACAAAAACAAAACCAAGCAAATTATCACTACAAAGACTCAGGCTAGCCACACTCAGACTGAGAGAGACTGACTCATTGCATCTAAGATACACTAGTCCTTTTAACAGGGACCCGGGATGATTTTGAATTCTCAGAGGCTCCCAGAGACAGGGTCAGGGTTTACAGCTGCTTGAGTCACAAGAGGTGAGGGTAGAGATTCTGACCAGGTGTCCACTATCACATGGGACCTGGGGCTGGAACTCAGATGTTTAGGCTTCAAGGCAAGCCATCTGACCACAGAGCTGCCTCAGCAGCCCCACAATAAAGTGCTATTCAGCTGTAAAGACAAATGAAAGTATGTCATCGGAAGGAAGGTAGATAGAGAGATACTGTATGAAGCAAAATAAGCCAGATTCAGAGTCACGTTTTCTGTCATGTGTAGAACCTAGATTTTTATCTCACACACACACACACACACACACACACACACCCCACTGGTTGAGGGGGGAGACTTTCAGGAAAGAGACAGGATATTAGTGGGGAAATTGAGGAACGGGTAGTAGAATGTGAATATGGTCAAAGTAGGTGGAAATGTGCTTAAGAAATCCCTCACATGGTACAGTGAATTTACCCTAATAGATTTTTCTTAAACATGTCACATGTAGCTCCGACTTTTCCCCCAGGCATAACTTCTCCTGACAGCTGGTTGACAGTTAAAAGCACATCTGTCTCCATAAATTCTTGGATACACTGTCATTGTTCATTAAAAACCCAGTTTAATGCCGGGCAGTGGTGGCACATGCCTTTAATCCCAGCACTTGGGAGGCAGAGGCAGGTGAATTTCTGAGTTGAGGCTAGCCTGGTCTACAGAGTAAGTTCTAGGACAACCAGGGCTAAACAGAGAAACCCTGTCTCAAAAAAGAAAAACAAAAACCCAGTTTAATAGCCAGCAGTGAATCACAACGATTACAAGTTTCAGTTCTTGAATATGACAAAAAAGATATTGTAGGTATTGAAGTGGGGGTCTCTGGGAGGAGTTGGGGTACAAAAGGGAAACAAGAATGTGGTTTAATTCTATTTACTTAAAATACGTTTTTAAATGTTAACACATTCAGATACATTGAAATCATGTAACTTTTCTCATCATAGCGCAATAAAAGTTAAAAAAACACAAGTTTCAATTCTTTAATCTTTGAAGACTGTTAGACACAATTTAAAAAAAAAAAAAGGTGTATTCAGACACTGCTTTTGTTTAGCAAAGCACTTAAGGTAACTTGTGGAAATCCATGTGTGAAGTTCACAGATCTAAGCCACCAGCTGTCGCTTGCCAACATTTCCAAAGCGTGTACTGGGTGATGTCAGTAGACACTGTTAAAACAAAAAAGGAGTCTAAGCGGTAAGTGTGGACCCTGAGATGTTAGAATTTAGTGATATTGTGATGACAATGGACACTGCTGTCTTTCACGTGGGGACGTGGGGGCATGACACCTGCTTCCAAAATGGTCTGACCAAATTCAGTCAGAACGCCTGAACCGCTGGGATCTAATTAGCATACCCTGAGAAACACTCCTCTCTTACTTAGCTTCTCAGGAAGGCAGCAGCCCATCTCCTTGCAGTACAACAGGTTCTTAACTTGCAAATACTTGGAGCACTTATGTCCAGAGTCCTGAACACTCTGAGAGACACCTGAAGCCTTACTCACGTTATAATGCACATTGACAAGGAGTCGATTTGTGTAAGAAATCCCACAAAGTCCAACTTAACAAGAACAAACAGTGAGACTGTCAGAAACCACTTGTGGCTTGGGGCTCTGAGATTTCCCTCCCTAGAGAGAAGCAGATGCCCTTGAAGGAGGTTTGTTTAATCTGTGGTCCTCTAGTCCTTGGCTTGAAAACTTGCAAGCAAACAGGTGTGAGTACTTTGCAGGCAAGCGTGATTATCTGTGGTTGGTCTTCCCTACGTAATATGCAGGTTTCTAATCCAGTTCACACTGTGGTTCTAGAAATAGCCTGAACTCCTGACCTCTGATGCCAGCACGGAGAGGAGAAGGAGGTGATCAAGAGATTACCTGGCCTTAGCTACTGCACAGCTGTAGAAGGGGCTGGAAAGATGGCACAGTGGTTAAAGGCAAACCCCTGCTCTTCCAGAGGACCCAAGTTCAGTTCCTAGCCCCTATGTTGGATGGCTCACAACCTCTTATAACTCTAGCTCCATGAGATCCTATGCCCTTTCCTGGCTTCTGCTGGCATGGCTCACAATGGCACACACACAAACATATCCACACGGAATGATAATTCTTTTTAAAACAACTATGGAAGAAGTCAGAGGTCAAAGGCTACCCTGGAAACAGGTAACTAACGACCTTTACCTTTCTGCATTTTACACAGTGATTTCCTCAACCAATCTGTCTCAAGATAAGATCTATGATGAAAGCCTTTTAAATGAGATAGGATAAAACAAGTCAAGCTGTTGCATGCATTTCTCCTAGACATTAACTGTATTACAGATAGTAAATATATAAATAATTTTCCTTTAGCTCACACATGACATATTTGTATCATCCAAGAAATTCAGGATTTGTTCTTTACATCAAAAATTACCTGTGCTGAGCAATTAAAGAATATCAAAGCTGGAGAGATGGCTCAATGGGGGAAGTTGCTTGCTTTGCAAACTTGAGGACCCGAGTTCATATCCTAAGAAGGCACATAAAAGCTAGGCACAGTAGTGCACATCTGTAAGCCAGAACTAGGTAAGTCAGAGACAGTGTGCGGGGCTCAGTGAGAGAATGACTGGAGATAACCATGCTATCCTCTGGCCTCCACCAGGCCTGTATTCACAAGTGCACTCACGAAGAAAAAAAAGAGTATCAAACTTGAAGAAATTATAGACTAGACATGCAAACATTATTCCCACAACTTGAGGGTGCTGAAACGCATCACCAACAGTAACTTAGTCTAGTAACAAGGCTGCAGCATCCCCGTAGTGAATGATACTGAACACCAAATCTGCTCAAATGCCTGTTCCGTTATGGGCCAATTACGGTTCCCAGCTGATCTGAAGTTCTAAAGCAAGCTTTCCTGGACATACTCGAGTCTTAAAAAATGTTCAGAGGTTTACCTCAGAAAACTAACATTTTTCTCAACAGCTGTGCAGCAATACTTTACCATTAACTTTCAGACGACGACAACAAGGGCTTCTTTCAAAAATCTCATCTCCAACATCCAATCACTAGAAGCTCACACTTATAAAGTTTAAGTCAGAAGACTTCAATTTACACAATTTACACAAATGGCTGAGGGAAGTGTCCTGATTTGTGGCAATTTCCCACCAATTCACTTTCTTCCTTGTAGATATCTTTAAAAATGATCTCACTTCTGGCCATTGGACTATTCTAAAGGGGGTCTTCTTTATTCACAAATGGTTGCTTGCCAAACTGTGACATCACAAATTGTATTTTTTTTTTTTTGAGTTTCACTATGAGTTAAGTCTGCAGTGTGTAGAATTGTAAATAAATTCCATGGTCTTCAATTCAAGAGAGATGAACCCAATATAGCCCCTTTGGGGAGTGTTAAATCATAGGCAGACTTGGATAACAGCATTAGAATAAACATACATATCTTTGATGGTACAATTTCAAACCTCTTGCAAACTGTGATGCTTTACACTGACTGGTGACCTGACAGGATCTAGAATCACATAGGAGACAAATTTCTTGGAATGTCTGTGGAAGTCTGTAGGTCAGGTTAACTGAGAGGGGATGGCTTGCTCTAAATGTGGACAGCATCATCCCATGCACTGCGGTTTTCTTCTTACAAAGAGGAAGGAAGCTTAGTACCAGTGTTCATCTGCTGCTTCCTGAGCACAGCTGGAATGGGCCAGTCACCTCATGTTCTTAACACCATGCATTCTCCCATGATGCACTGCACCATCAAACCATGAGGCAACATAAATGCTTTCTGAGTTGCTTTTCTCAGGCATTTTGTCACAGCAATGACACACATAATTAATACACGAACTAACAGGGTTCTCTGCCACTCTGCTGGTGTCTAATAAAGTATCTGCAAGTGGCATAAAAGCCAACTACCCCGACCAGCACTCTGTGAGCTCATCTCCCTCCTCTCAACAGAAAACATTTAACGAGAGCATTTTCATCTGTTTATTTAGTTATAACAACAATATAACAATGCATAGCAAATGGGAAAGATAGTTAAAATGATGATAAAATGTTCAGTAACAGAAATTGACTATATCTGAAGGAACTGCCCAGGTGTCATTAAAATACATTTTTAACTTATAATTGGTTATTTGTGTAAATTAAATTTAGCAACTGAGTTCTAGTCCATGTCTACAAGTTATCAAAAATATTTTCAAAATGTTACATAAAAACTGACAACATCCATAAATATATAAACACCAAAATTTTTTCAGAAAAATAAGATAATGTACCCTGAGATAAAATGCTAAGCACACTTGCGGTGCAGATATACTCACACGTGTCCTCACATGCCACGGGAGCTCTCTGTATTTCACATTTTCCAAGATAACATAATGCTATCACATGTTGGTGCAAATCTCAGCCATGAAAGCAACTAGCTTAGACTTTACAATCCCGAGGCTGAGGCCCGGGAGTCCAGGTCACTAAGGAGAACTTAGGAAGACATGACGGCACTTGGCACTGACTCCTCAGATCAGGGCTGAAAACGCTCAGCAAAGCATTCTAGGCTTTTTTTCTCTCACACCAACTGACCCAGAATATATTTTAAGAAATGTTTATTTTCTGCGCATATTTGTTTAAAACTATAAATTCCTGAGCACTTTTTCTTCCTCCTCCTCATCGCTGTCAGTGACATTGACTTGCTGGACCCCAGAGGGAGCTGAGGCCGGGGCTGTGAAGACATTCTCCAAGGCTCCAATGTCCAGTGGAGGCATGGGATTCAAGTACTCTTCCCCGCCGTGGCCATGGCTGTTGTAGTAAGGGGGCCCGTCCATGCCCTCACAGCTCCGAGAGTCTTCACTGTGTGTGTGCTCATCTGGATAGTCTCTGAAAGGATAGTCTCTATTTAAAGCTGAAAAGATAGCCTCATGTTTTTGGTATCTGTCTTCATAATAACCAAGACATTCTGGCATTGAACTTGGAAAATTTCCATAGCCAAAGGGAGGCCGACTATAAGGGCACGTGCTGTAACAGAAAAACAAAAACAACAAAAATTACATCAGATCTTGCCCACAATGCCTGGCCCACAGACTATACGAGTTAACTGCATTCCCTGTAGGGCTTAGAAAACACTTTTTTTGGACATCTTCCCGCTGCCTATTCCACCCCCACCCAAAACATAGCAAAGGCAGTTCGGATGGACACAGTTGCTGACATGATCACCTCTTCCTTGGCTCCTTACCTTTGATGACCAGGATACAAATCGTCCCACCTGGCCTCTACACTACTTCAGACCACACAGTGTTGGAAATGGAAACACAACTTGTGTGACAATGAAAGGGGCAGGAGTAAAGGGTAAACTGTAAAAATGGCTCCTGTTCTAGAATGGGCTGAAAGGAAAAGCTGCTAAATACTGAAGCTCTGAAACAGAAAAGTCCAGCTTAATTTTACAAATGGCCCAGTAACAAAGTACATTTAGAATATTCTTTGTACTATAAGTCATTAAAACTGATATTGCACTATGCTTTCAAAGGGCTTTTGCAAACAAACAAAACACCATAGAGCAAGACTGTGAAAAAACAAAAAAACAAAAAACTTCTGCAGTTTTACAACTCACTCAAATCCAGTTGCCATTTCTCTTTAAGTATTTAATTAATCTCTTTGGAGGGGAAGAGGATTTAAACAGAAATTGGGCTCGTGCGCGCCATCTAGTGACAGACAACACAATGATCACTTTCATTTGTAAAACCCATGGAGTGCCAGTCACTGCACTACATCTTCTGAAGGAGGAAGGAGGAAGAGGGCAAGGGAGAGAAGAAAAAAGGGAGGAAGGTGGCAAGGATGGTAGGATGGAAGGCCAACTCTCTTTCCTTTCAAATGTATGGAGACGTAGCAGACCACTGTCTCAAACTCTCTGAAGGTGTCCCACTCCCAAACTTTGCTAACATTGACCACCACAGGTATAAGTCAGTGCTTACATTTTTTAGGTTTACAACCATACTGCATCACTCTACTTCGGGTACTTAGAAGTGAAAGCTTGTGCCCTGAGATACTGTCAATCTCGCCGCCATGACTTTGTTCACACTGCTCTCTGCCTTCAGGATCTTCCATCTGCTGAACTCTATGCAGATGTCAGAGAACACATCACATCTAATTCCAATATAAAGCCTTCATTTAATGCAGACATAATTGCTCAATTAGTAACTGTCTTTCAAAAGATCCAGTTTCAAGGCATGATAGAAAATGTAAAAACCTTAAACATTGATATATACCAGACATGTGCTCTAGTGTGAAACAGCAATATTGCATGACTGTACTGTATGGGAAAAACAAGTTAGTACTATATTCACAAGTCAATTATGACAAAGCTGGTCCAGGGTTATATTGGCAAAAATGAGTAGCTATAAAAGCATTCCTTCCATTAGGAAAAGCATCTGTGAACTTGATTAGAATAATAACATTAGCCAATACACAGAAAGAATGTTGTATGCTTTCTAGGTACTGGCTGAGGATTTCATACAGAGCAAATGGACCTTACAGACATTTACACTTCATCCAACAGAATGGAACATGTTCTTCCCAACACATGGAACATCCTCTAGGATAACTCATATAGTCGTTACACCCTAAAACAAGTGTTGATAATGTTTTTAAAACTGGAATAATACCATGCGTCTTCTCAGAACACAATGGATAGACTTACAAATCAATAACAACAAGGAGGAGGAAAAGTGTAAAACCAGTGGACGTGGGGAGGCATAAGCTAATGGGTAACTGGAAAAATTAAAAGAAACATAATCATTTTCTAACAGTAAGTGAAAACAAACCTCCCAAAACTGTGTAATATAATCAAAGAAAAATATATAGTAATATCCCTATATATCAGAAAACCAAACAAGTTAATGCCAACACTGAGCAGAGCATCTCAAGGACTCAGAAAAGCAGCAACAGATCAAAAACTAGTAGAAGCAAAAAAGTAGGGAAGAAATAAACTAAAAGAAAAGATGAACAACAGGAAACCATGATGAGCAAGCTTCAAGCTAGACTACACACACACAAACATAAACACAAGGGAGGGAGGGGAGAGGGAGAGAGAGGGGAGGGGATGGGATGGGGTAGGGTGGGGGGGAGAATATCTCAAAATCAAAAGATTAAAAAGATAATTTGACAGTCCAGAAACACAAAGGGTCATAAAAAACGATCACAAGAAACTACATATTGAAATAACTAAAACCTAGAAGAATGGATGAATCCATGAGCAGCACATACAAACAACCACAACTGAGTCAGTCAATCAAACAGACAGAGACATGGTGGTTTGTTTGTGACTTTAGGACACAGGCAGAAGTGGCAGGGGGATTCAGGACACAGGCAGAAGTGGCAGGGGGATTCAGGTTGGAGGCCAACTAGGATTCATATTGAGTTCAATGAAAACAATGCAGCTGGCTACACAGAGAAACAAAACTCGGGAAAGTGAATTGGGGCAGGGGGAGAAGAAAGAAGAGATGGAGGAAGGGAGAGAAGGAGGGGAAATCTAAACTGAACACACCAGTACTGAGCAGTGAGACTGAAGCCTTAAATGTAAAAGACCTTCCCAGACCTAATGAATTGACTTCTAAAATTA
This sequence comes from Montemys delectorum, assembly GCA_019843815.1. Lineage (NCBI taxonomy): Eukaryota > Metazoa > Chordata > Mammalia > Rodentia > Muridae > Montemys > Montemys delectorum. Next base: position 7,872 of record JADRCD010223389.1, read on the forward strand.
TACTGTTCATTCAGAGAACTAGTTCCAATTCTTTGAAAACTATTCAAAAAATTGAAATGGAAGGTATTCTGCCAAACACTTTTATAGGTCCAGCTTTTCGCATTATCCTAGTATGAAAATCAGGAAAACTATAGACCCATATTTTAGATAAACATGGTTGCAAAATTTCTCAATAAAATACTATTGACCAATATTTATTGGCACATGGAAAGATCAAACTCCGTGATAAAATGAAATTCAAGGATTCAACATATACAAACAAATAAGCAAAACATATCACCACAATTCAGGACTCTAGTATATTTCATCTCCATATACAAAGAGTATGCAATAAGATTCAATATTTTATCATGGTAAAACACTTTTACCAGATCACATATTTCAGAAGGACATCCTCTAAATACTAAAGGCTATGTATGCAAACCCCACAGCCAGTATGACACTGAGCAAGGAAACTGCAAACATTTCCTCTAAGGTTGTAAACCACAAAGGTATCTGAGTTCACCGCTCTTATTTAACACAGTACTGAAAAGTCTTAGCATGAGTACCAGGAAAGAGAAACTAGAATATCTAGACTGGAAGTTAAATTATCCATATTTGCATATGACATGATTTTATATATAGAAAAACCTAAATTTCCTATCAAAAAGCTGTTAGAACTGATATATAAATTTAGTAAAGCTGAAGAATATGCATTAAGCATACAAAAATTGGGCTTTCTCTGTGCAGCCTTGGTTGCCCTTATATGCTCACTCAGTATATAACCATAGTTGACCGCAAACTGCATTCTTCCACATCATTATGATGTGCTCTAAGATTCCAAGCACAGGCCATACAATGAAATTGCTGAAAAGAAAACTAAGAGATCAACCCATTCCGAAAGCCATAAAAATTAAACATTTAGAGTAAGGTGGACAGAGAAAACTCGGTCTTTTACTAAACAGTGCTGGAACAATGCATGTACGTCGGCAGCAGAACAACACTGCATCCCATCCTCTCACTGATAGTAGAGCAAAGGCCTCCATGGAAAACATACATTTCTAACATTACTGCAGGAGCAGGAGGAAGGATTCTGTACCCTGGTGTGATGTAGGTGATGACTTGGTTTTAATGATAGGACCCAAAGGCACAGACAATGAAAACAGACAAATGGGATGACGAACTAAGAAGTTCTCACACAGTAAAGAAATGAGAGTCTCCAGAGTGGGAAAAACACTTGCAAATTATTCATTCAACAATGGATCAATATTTGGAATACAGAGCCACTAAATACCAAAAAGTAAAAATAAAAATAAAAAAGAGGAAACCATCAAATGGCCATACTGCAAGTCCCCAACTAGGTAAGACTCATTCAAAGCTGAGGTCATTATACCAGAAGATACTTATATTCATATTTCTTACTGCACTAGTCACAAATACACAATCAGTCCAATGCGCTTCAATGGATTAACAGATAACGATGCTGTGGTATCATTACACACTAGAATACTATTAAATCATAAAAAGAATGGAATACTAAAAAACATTTGCAGCAACATGAGGAGAAATGCGAATATTATGGTAAGTGAAAGAAAAGCCGGACAGAAACACAAATGCCATGATAAGCATTCATTTGTGGAAACTAGTAAGTTGGTCTTGGGGAAGAACAATGGAATCTGATGGCTGGAGACTGGAAAGAGCAGAGGATGTGGCACCAAAACACAGAGTGGCGGAATACTGGTTCTTCTCTAGGACTACTAGGTAACTACTGTTTAAAACAATTTGTCCTGCATTTCGAAATAGCTAGAAGAGTAAAATTCCAAGCACATAAGATGATTAATATTTAGAGATGAAAATGTTTTATTATCCTTTATTACATACTGTGGAGATGCATCAAGTTCCATAAAGATGAACAAATATTAAGTCCCAGATACAAAGGAATACTGTTGCTAAGGCTCCACCCATAGCTTCTGGTTTCCTCCACCTAGGGCAGGGTCTACACACTTGTATTTTTCAAGTTCTAGTGCAGTCTCAACCCTCCTAATGCTGCCACCATTCAATCCAGCTCCTCGGGTTATGGTGATTTCCCAACCATACAATTATTTCATTGCTACTTCATAACTGTAACTTTGCCACGGTTATGAAACAATGTAAATATATGATATACAACCCCCAAAGGGCTCGGAACCCACAGGGTGAGAACCACTGTCCTCTTGTGCAACCAGCATGCTACCAGGAGCTGACTGTGCACGGGCTCAGCAGGAAAAGCGATGGAGGCACAACCATGCCAACACCACATGGATCCATGGGGCATTTTTAATGTCATTAGAGAGAAAACCAGTTTTATGTACGCCTTCACGAAATACTATGAGATGTCACTACAAGAAGGAGGAAGAGGGAAAAAGGAAGAGGGGGGGAGGAGGAGGAGGAGGAGGAGGAGGAGGAGTCAACAAAGAACTTGGATCTACAGGTCGATGTCCCAGGATGCAAAAAGCCACATCTAAGATGTGGGTAAGTTTTTGTTTCTTAGTAAATATACAGCATTGAAGAAGGTGGAGACCCATTGGTGGAGACAATCCAACCAATATGTATAATCTGGTTGGCTCTTGATTTATGCACCACTTGTAAAAAGACAGGTTTGAGACAATAAAGCAAAGGCAGATAAATTGTTGGTTAATAATAAGGCACGTGAAAATTTCAGTTATGAGATGGTAGGCAGTCATTTCATAAGAATGTAACGAGTAAGCATGTGTGTGTGTGTGTGTGTGTGTGTGTGTGTGTGTGTGT
>JADRCD010223390.1:0-34875 GCA_019843815.1 Montemys delectorum
CAGGCTGCAGTGGCAAAGAGTCATCCTCTATAAGGGGTTGAAAGTACCTCCTGCCATTAACCAGTTCACCCAGGCCATGGACAGGCAAACAGCTACTCAGCTGCTTAAGCTTGCCCACAAGTACAGGCCAGAGACAACGCAAGACAAGAAGCAAAGGCCAGTGCTTCGGAGAAAAAAAAGCTGCTGGCAAACGGGACATCCCAACTAAGAGACCACCTGTCTTCCAAGCAGGAGTCAATATCTTTTTGTTTCTATTTGATTGTTTTAGATCTCGGATTATTTTCTGTTCTCAGTCGTCTTTGATGTGCTTGCTTCTTTTTGATTTAGAGCTTTCAAGAGTGCCATGAAATTGCATGGGGATGTATCCAACTATTTTTATTTGTCTTTATTTATTTATGTATATATTCACTTTATATCCTGATAGCAGCTCCATGACTCCTCTCCTCCCACTCAAACTGTATAAATCCTTCCCCCCATTATCTCCTCCTCTTTTCCTCAGATAAAGGGGATCCTTCCTCGGGTACCATCCTACCCTGGGGTTGCCAGTTGCAGTAGGCCTAAGCCTACCCTCTCCTACTGAGTCCCAACCAGGCAGTGTAGTTTAGGGAAGGGGATCCAACGGCAGGCAACAGTGTCAGAGACACGTTCCATTCCAACTGGTCACATGAAGACCAAGTTGCACATCTTCTATGAATGGATAGTGGGCCTAGTTCCAACCCCTATATCCTCATTGGTTGGTGTTTCAGTCTTGGTGAGGCCCATGGGTCTATGTTGACTATGTAGCTCTTCTTGTGGTATCCTTGCTCTCTCCAGCTAGCTGAATTCTATCCCCTACTGTTCCACAAAACTCCCCAAGCACCTCTAATATGTCACTGTGGGTCTCTGCACTTGTTTCCATCTAGTGCTAGATTAGGCCTATCAGGTGATAGTTATGCTAGACTCCCATCTGCAAGCATAGCAGAGTACCATTAATAGTGTTAGAAATTGGTTCTTGAACATGGGATGAATCTCAAGTTGGGCCACTCATCAGATGGCTAGTCCCTCAATCTTTGCTTCATCTTCATCCCTGCCAGTCTTGTAGGCAGGACTAAATTGAGACTGAAAGTTTTGTGAGAGGGTTGATGTGCCCTTCTTTTTACTAGAAGTCCTGCATGGTTTCAGAAGGCAGCCAGTTCAGTCTCAATAACCATTTCTGTTATGAGTCTCAGCTAGAGACACTACCATAGAAACTCTGGGACTCTCCCTTGTCCCAGGTATCCAGCTACTCCCATTATTTACCATTCTCACTCACAGTCCTTTCCCAAACACCTCCTCCTATACCTGATTCCCATCCCTATCCATATCCTCATTGTACCTCCCACACAGTTCCTCCCTCCATCCAACTCTTTTGTTTCCTCATCTGAGAGAGTTTCACTCATCCTCCCTTGGGCCTTCCCTATTATTTAGTATCTTTTGTTCTGTGGATTGTAACATGGTTCTCCAGTACTTTATGGCTAATGTACACTTAAAAGTAAGTACATACCATGCATGTCTTTCTAGGTTTGGGTTATTTCACTCATAATCATTTATTCTAGTTGTATACATTTGCATGCAAATTTTATGATATCCTTGTTTTTAATATCTGAATAGTATTCTACTGTGTAAATGAACTATATTTTCTTTATCCAGTCTTTAACTGAAGGACATCTAGGTTGTTTCTAGTTACTGCCTATTATGAATAAAGCTGCTATACACATATCTGAGCAAGTTCCTTGTATAGAATGGGGCATCTTTTGGATTTATGCCCAGAAATAGTATAGTTGTATCTTGAGGTAGAAGTCTTCTCAATTGTTTCAAAGAAACAACCAAATTGGGCTCCAATGTAGTTGTACCAGTTTTCACTCCCATTATCAATGGAGGAGTGTTCTCCTTGATCTACAGCCTCACCAGCATGTGCTGTCTCTTGCAATTTTGATCTTAGCCATTCTGAAGGGTATAAGATGGAATCTCAGAATAGTTTGATTTGCATTTCCCTGTTCAGTAAGGATGTTGAACATATCTTTAATTATTTCTTGACCATTAGAGATTTTTCTTTTGAGAATTCTCGGTAAAACTTGGTTCCCTTCTTTTAAATTGAGTTATTTGGTTTGTTGGTGTCTAATTTCTTGAGTTCTTTGTGTATTTTGGATATTAGTCCTTTGTCAGATGCATTGCTCATGAAGATCTTTTCCCACTCTGTAGGCTGCTATTTTGTCTTGTTGAAGGTATACTTAGCCTTGCAAAAGCTTTTCAATACCATGAGGTTCTATTTATTATTTCTTTATCTTATTGCCTGAGATATTGGTATTCTGTTCAGGAGTTTGTCTCCTCTGCCAATGTGTTCAAAGCAGTTGCTCAGTTTCTCTTCCATGATATTTAGTTTGTCTGATTGTAAATTGAGGTCTTTTATCCACTTAGACTTACATTTTTTTACTGGGTGATAAATATGGATCTATTAGCATTCTTCTTCAGGCAGACATGCAGTTATACCAGGACCAAGTGTTGAAGATGGTTCCTTCTTTTATATTGTATTGTTTGGACTTTTTTGTCAAAAAATCAAATGTCCATAGGTATGCGGGGTTATTTCTGGGACTTGAGTTCTATTTCATTGATGAACCTTACTAATTTCAGGCAAATGCTATGAGATTTTTTTTTTTTAGTATTGCTCTGTAGTGCAGCTTGAAATAATAGCAGGTAATACCTCGAGAATTTCTTTCACTTTATTCTAACTGTACTTTTACTGATTGTATCAGCTACCCTGGGTTCTTTCTTTGCTTTTCCATATGCAATTGAGAATGGCTCTTTGATGATCTTTTTAAAAATGTGTTGAATTTTGATAGGAATTGCACTGAATCTGTATATTGTTTTTGGTAAAATGGCCATCTTCACTATGTTAATCCTACAAATCCATGAGCAAGGGTGATCTATCCATCTTCTGATGTCTTCCTGATTTCTTTCTTCAGAGACTTGAAGCTCTTCTCCCATAGGCCTTCCATTTGCGTGGTTAGAGTCAAACCAAGATATTTTATATTATTTGTGGCTATTGTGAAAGGTGTTGTTTTCTTAATTTCTTTCTGAGCCCATTTATTGTTTGTATAAGGAGGTCTACTGATTTCTTTCAGTTGATTTCGAATCCAGCTACTTTGTTGAAGGTGTTTATCAGCTGTAGGATTCTTTTAGAATTTTTGGAGTCACTTATGTGTACTATCACATCATCTGCCAGTAGCACTACTAAAGATTCTTCCTTTCCAAATTGTGTCCTCTTGATATCCTTTAGTTGTCTTATTGCTCTAGCTGGAACTTTAAGTTCTATATTTATAAGATATAGAGAAGGTGGGCAGCCTTGTCTTGTCCCTGATTTTAGTGGAATTGCTTTAAGGTTCTCTCCATTTCATTTGATACTGGCTATTGGTTTGCTCTATATTACTTTTATTTTGTTTAAGTATGCATCCTTTATACTTAATCTTTCCAAGTCTTTCCTCATTTGTGCCTCTGACCCGAAGGTTTGACTTATTTCATGATACTCACATACAAAATACTTTCTAGGCATGCTGTCTATCAACTGAGCTACATACCAGCCTTAATGGACCAGTTTCTTCTGATAATACATTGTATCACTTCTGTGTGCACATTGAGAACCAATACTTTTCCTGAAAGAATTTAGAGGAGGTGACATATTATTAATTTTATCTATTGAGTTGTTAATTATTATTAGGTGAGACCCTAAAGATACTGTGAAGTAAGTATGGAGGGCACAATGAATGTTTTGGAAGTAGGAAGGATACCATGGGGAATCTAAAATTGTTTTCTACTTCTTTTAAGCGGGATAATATTGTTGTTAGTTTTGTTTTGTTCACAATGACTGGGATTAGTTAATCCACACAGACAGATATAGAATGGAGAGAATAGTTCACACATGGGAAACCAAGAGCTCAGGTGTTCCTATACTACTGTTTTCCTAGAATTAGGGAAGTTTGGTTTTCCATTTGATAGTGGTACTTCCTCAAGGTCAGAACTGCCTTCTCTAGATGACATGATAACAATGGGTCTAGAGGGAGATGAGCTGATCTTATCCTTATAACTACTTCTTAGGGTCTCATTCTACAAGGATGCTTGCCAAACGCCCAGCTGGGTGAGTGTTTCTTTTACTCTTCATTATAGTGAAAACTGTAAGTTAAGTGGTAGATGGAAGCAGGATTTTCTGTTAAAAAAATGATTAGAGAATTCTCTGCTCGGAATTTTATGTTTGAGCTGCTAGTATAACAAGCATTCAATAGGTGCTTGTAGACATAAAGTTATCAGTGTAACGATTAATAGAAGATCATAGTATGCTATCTGGTTAAATATGTGACAGTAGAATGGGACTGTTCAGAACAGGAATAGGGCCTGGCAGAAAAGAGAGAGAAAGAAAAGGCTAATAGGATGAAAGTGATCAATGAGCATTATACATTCAGTAAACATAATGTAGTCCATCACTCTTTACAATGAACACACTTCATATGCATATAAAATGTTGATTCAAGTGTAATATTTAGGGAGTACATCTGACGTAAGATTTTCCTGAGTGTGAACTCTAATAATTCTAACAAAATGGTTCCACATCCGTATTGCCAATTGTGTTAGTTCTCCATCCTGTAACAAGACACTGAAATACCTTAGAGAGTGATAAACAAACACATCTATTGGTGTACAGGATTACCTTCATAGCATTAAGTTACCTTAAATTGTATTTTATATTTTCTCATTTTACCTCTTTTCTCAATTAACTGGCTGTATGTGTTTAATAATCTGAGACTTAAACTATGAGTATCCAACAAATATTGACTAATTAAGTATTTATCAGTAATTCTCCTATTTGTTAAGTTTTCATATCTTTAGGAATTCTCAGGAAAGTTTCAATTCATGGTTTGGAATATATGAGACACTGTTAACATTATAAAATAAGGCCCTTTTAAACTTTGGAGAGAATTGTTTATCCTATTACAATGATTGCTTTTTCTTTTTGTCCATAATTACTTTTGTTTATACTTTATTCTGTTATGTGGGAAATGATTCAAAATGATTAAGAAATTTTTCAGGTCTTACATATATAAACTTGCACAGGTAAGCATTAGAATCACTTATATAAACATATAACTTTTGTGTACATCTGTTTCCTACATGTACAACATTTTACATATCACAAGCAGATGTTTAAGACAGTGGTGCAATTTTTTATGGCATTTTCACAAGAAGGGTTAGGAACAGGTATAACTACGGGGTTATCAAGTGCAGTTCTTGATAATGAGGCACTTTGGATAACTCTAGCTTCAGTCAACATTTAGTAGTGAGCTGGAGGAATGATCACTAAAAGTACAGCTTTAGCATTAAATGAAACCACAAATAATGGAAGTAATTTTTGGCAAATATATTTATGATTTTATAGAAATCACTCTTACTTTTCTATTATTATACTTCTTATAAATGTATAAATATCCAAAGTATTACTGGTCAGCAAACATAACTTCAGCTTCAAATGTTATATGCAAGCTTCTATTCATTCATTAGTTTGGCAATGTCATTTTCTCACCCTTAGTGACAAAAGTGCCCAAGTTTACATGGTCTATGCTATGGACCAGCACTGCTCCTGGATCTATCACTCAACAGCAGTCTTTATGTTAACATATAATCATTTCTCATGGGTGCATTTTCCTTGGGCCACCAAAGAATTGAGACTAGCAATTCAGTATTCCAGTTCCTATTTCAAGTGATCTTACACTCATTGCTCATTATCTCTTTGGAATTTTTTCTTTTTTGCAGCGGCAACAAAATAAACCTGGGAAATGTTAATATTTTCTTCTAGAAAATCACCCTTATTTCACCAAATTCTCTCACGGTTTTACCCAGGTAAAATTAAGTATATTTGTTTTCTTATATTTAAAGATGTTCACAAATTTCTAGTGAACATTTCCATACCTTTCCCAAACTCATACTATGACCTGGTGAAGCTCTGGGGATGATTGCTTGCCCATAGTCTCTGCAGTGACACTTTTGTTGCTACGGCTGCTGCTGCTGCTACTGCGGCTGCTGCTTCATCTCAGAGAACTGGTTCATAGTATGAGAGTGTAATATTCTTGTCAGAGTCACCTGTCCTAAACTCAATTTTCACAGAATAATTCATGTGTTTAATTTATTTAAGAGGATCAGGTAACATCTATGAATTAATACCTTCTTAATAAAAGTGATCAGTATTTATTCCTGCTGTCCTCCATTTTTTAAAGATTGCATGAAACTAGCTTGCATGGCTAAGATGGTCATGTCCTGAGATTGCTGAAGACTTACTCTTGTTGCTGACAATGAAGCATTACATCAACCAACACTATGCATCTTGTCACCTGAAAGTCACATACACACTTCATGTTCTCTCTGAGTAGTCATACAGATTTTGGGTCACTACTCACTAAATATGTTAAAACTTAAAGTGAAGGTCATACTTGTCATCTATCTTATTTGTATGTCAGCATTAGATTACTAAATCTCCACATCTCAGAAAGTAAAGATCATCATGAATTCATAAAACAGGAATGTTCTAAAATCAAGTTCTAGGATAATGAAAAGGTAAAGTAATTTTTCATTAAAGAATATAGAGAAAACAGCTCCTGTTCACTTTTGTTGCAGGTCTCTTCAGAAACTTGTCTGCACAATGCTTAGGTTTTTGATTCTGAGTCTATTTCATAGTGATGGCTTCTCCAAAATTTTGAATGTTTATGGACACATTTTGAATTTTAATACTTATAACTAATTATTACAATTTAGACTAATTGGAAAGAACCCAGCACCGATTTTTTTTTCAAATATAACAGGAGACTTTTCTCAGTGTGCATCTATGTTAACAGCTCTGTATCCATGGTAGCTATGGTCTTTTCTGGTCTGCTCTCAGATTCAGAGAATGTCTGAAAAAGATGCCACTTGATCAACTAGAAGATGTGTCATTTTCAATACGGGATAAGTATTTACAAGGCAATGGATATGAAATAAAAAGTTTGAAAACTATACTTCTGGGGGAAAACACTTAAATTACTATTTTTAACATATATCATTATTTTTTATATTACTTGTATTACATGTTTATTTAACAAATTCAAGATGTATAGCTAATAAAAATTTTGTACATATATAGTTTGTGCATTTCCAGTTTTAAAATTCAAAAAAGACTGTGGTACTTTCAATATGGAGACCAAGTCTTAGATTAAGTTTATCCGGGAGCTTTTATTTATTTAAGATTTATTTATTTGACTTAACGTATATGAGTGTTTTGCTTGCATGTATGTCTGTGTACCACTGTTATGCCACATCATACAGGGCAATGGATATTCCAGAACTAGAGTTACAGATGATCATGAGCCACCATGTCTATGCTGGGAATCTAATCCAGGCACTTCTCAAGAGTTACAACTGCTCTTAACTATAGATCCTGGAGGGTTAAAAAAACAGAATGTCACTGTACAGCTACTGTAAATTTATGTTGATGAGAGACTTAGTTGTGAGGCTCTGAAAATTGGGCTGAATCCATTAATTAACTAGACTAAGCATTTTAGGAGCAAGAATCATGTAACTGTAAAATGTGTGATTTATCATGATATATTCATGGGATTTTATAGGATGGTCTCTTCCACTAAGTGCTGCATTATTTTTATACATACAAGCATGCATGTGTCTATGTATGTGGAATATTTGAGTGAACTTAAAAATATAATTGGGCACACCTTTTACCACAAGTTTTGAATCCGTGTAGTCATTTTCTACTTCTTTATCTTAAAACTGATTTTAAAATACTGAGTTGAATCAACCCAATAATAAATTGTTCCTGGTAACCAGGCTAAGTAACTTACATGCACACCAAAGGAAAGCCTATTGAGTGAAACTGTAAAGAGTGTCAGGGTGCTGGTTATGAATGATAACACTGGGACCTTGTTTTCCACTACATGAGAAGGAATCTTTTTTTAAACAGAAATTCCAAACAGCATCACTACATGGTCATATTCAGGAAGTTTGAGATTATCTTAATATATGGAAAATATGGTTTGTCTTAGCATTCCATATTCTCTCTGGTTGGAGGCTTCTAGCTCCACATCTTCAGATGTGAATATGTAGTCTGTAGTAAATACAGAAACCAGGAAAGCAAAAGGGGACGTTTGTCAGGATAGGAGTGAGGGTGGGAGCAATGTAGGGCAGAATAGCAGGTGCCAGTATCTCATCAGGAAAGTAGAAGAGACAGGGCTTCATAGGAGTTGAAGGAACAGATAATACAGAAGAAGTGGGGTGGAAAGTAAAGGATAATAGCAGCAGGACACAATTGACCAAAGAGGGAAACGGGAAAATGTGTGGGTTCGTAGGTAACAGGGAGGGAGATAGATACAGAAAGAGGAATTAGTTAGGGAAAATAGTAACATGGATAGCTATAAAAAAAAAAAAAAAAAAAAAAAAAACTATAAGGAAACATCCTGTTAATGATTTACTGACCCATCTTGCCCAAAAAAGTAAATGGAAAATAGTACTTTCTTGATAACTCAGAATTAGTTCCTTAATCTTGAATTCGATTTCAGAAAATATTTAAATTGGATGGAAGCAAAACTGGAAACTATCGAGGCCCATTTAGAACCATGTTGCTTACACAATTAATATGGTCTGGAAGGTACACTAATGGTTTTTCACATCTTTAATTCTAGATTCTGAGAATGTAAAATTTCATGGGAAAAGAAACATAAAATAGATGAATACACTTTCCATTTATGTCTTCAATCAAGAATGTCCTTTATTTCCAATCTGGACTTGGAGTCCTAGCCAATATGTTTGTGCTGATTTTCTATATTTTCATAATCCTAGGTCACAGACCTAAGCCCATGGACCTGATCTTGTGTCAACTATCCTTCATTCACGTAATGATGTTGCTCACTGCAGGGGACATTTGGCTTACAGACTTATTTGAGTCACTGAACATTGAGAATGACTTCATATGTAAGGCAACTTTTTACACTAGTAGGGTGATGAGAGGCCTCTCTATCTCTATCACCTGCCTCCTGAGTGTGTTCCAGGCTGTCACTATCAGTCCCAGTACCTCACTGTTAGCAAAATTTAAACATAAACTGAAAAAATACATCATCTATGCTTTTTTTCTACTTTTGGTCTTTCAATTTGTCCTTCAGCAGTAACCAGTTCTTCTTTGTCGGTGCTTATACCAATGTGAGTGAGACCAAACAGATGAAGGTCACTAAATACTGCTCACACTTTCCCATGAACAATGTCATCAGGAGATTGATGGTAACAGTGTCAACTTCAAGAGATGTGTTTCTTGTAGGAGTCATGCTAACCACAAGCACATACATGGTGATTATCTTGATCAAACATCAGAGGCAATGCAAGCATCTTCATAGCATCAGCCACCTGAGAGCATCCCCTGAGAAAAGGGCCACCCAGACCATCTTGCTGCTGGTGGTTTTCTTTGTGGTCATGTACTGGGTGGACCTCATCATCTCATCCACCTCAGTCCTGCTATGGGTATATGACCCAGTCATCCTGACTGTCCAGAAGTTTGTGATGAATGCCTATCCCACAATTACTCCTTTGGTACAAATCAGTTCTGATAACAGAATAATAAATGTGCTGAAAAACTTGTGGCTAAAATGCCATTAGACTCTTTTAAAGGGGGTAACTTTTCTCTTCTTTTCAAAAAAAGAGATTTATTTTATATGTATGCATGTTGTGCCAGGATGTATGCACTCTTGGTGCTCAAAGAGGTCATTGGAGGTCATTGTATTCTGTGGGACTGGACTTAGCAATGCTTGTAAGGAGTTATTTTGATTTAGGTTCAATTATTTCTTTAAAAAAAAAAACAAATTCCTTTTAAGTTGTTTAATAGTTCAAGTAGCAAAGTGAGATTTTTCATATGACTTAAATAAAATGTGCAGTATCATACATTCATTTAATATTACTGCTCCATTTTTAAGTCATATCATAAATGTTCCTCTAATACTGAGTTTCCTCTCCTCCGGAAATTGGACATAGTTCTACCGGAGGACCCAGTTATACCATTCCTGGGCATATATTCAGAAGATGCTCCAAAATGTAATAAGGACACATGCTCCACCATGTTCATAGCAGCCTTATTTATAATAGCCAGAAACTGGAAACAACCCAGATGCCCCTCAACATAGGAATGAATATAGAAATTGTGGTACATCTACACAATGGAGTACTACTCAGCTATTAAAAACAATGAATTTATGAAATTCTTAGGGAAATGGATGGATCTGGAGAATATCATCCTGAGTGAGGTAACCCAATCACAAAAGAACACACATGGTACACACTCTCTGATTAGTGGTTATTAGCCTAGAAGTTTGGAATACAGGAAGAACAACCCACAAACCACAAGAAACTCAAGAAGAAGGAAGACCAAAATGTGGACATTTCATTCCTTCTTAAAAGGGGGAACCAAATACCCATGGAAGGAGTTGCAGAGACTATGGAGCAGAGACTGAAGAAAGGACAAGCCAGCCTAATATAGCTATCTCCTGAGAGGTTCTGACAGTACCTGACTAATACAGATGTAGAGGATCACAGGCATCCATTGAACTGAGTACAGGGTCCCCAGTGAAGGAGTTAGAGAAAGGATCAAAGAAGCTGAAGGGTTTGCAGCCCCTTAGGACGAACAACAATATGAACTAACTAGTACCCTCAGAGCTCCCAGGGACTCAACCATCAACCATGGACTATACATGGAGGGACTGATTGTTTTGGCAGCATGTGTATAGTAGAGGACTGCAAAGTCAATCATCAATGGGAGGAGAGACCTGTGGCCCTGTGACGGTCCTGTGCCCCAGTGTAGGGGAATGCCAGGACCAGTAACTGGGAGAGGGTGAGTTGGCAAGCATGGGGAGGGGGGAGGCAATAAGGGTTTGTTCTTGTTTTTATTTATTTGTTTATTTGTTTGTTTGTTTGTTTGAGGGGAAACTGGGAAAGGAGAAATCGTATGACATGTAAAGAAAGAAAATATCTAATAAAAAAAATACTGAGTTTCCTCAAAAGAATTTCTTACTTATAGTGACTTTTTAGCATTTCTCTTAAAAATATTTTAATTTAATCTAAATCATCAAGAATATTTTAAGATCCCATTGTAGATTTAATTCTGTTTCCTCATTATTATTTTTTCATTATCTCAAACAGAACTTCCTCACTGCAGTTTTCTGTCAAGTCCCTCCCCTCCTCCTAATCCATTCCCACCCACTTCTCTCTCCCAAATTCACCCCTTTCCCCTAAGAAGAAAAGGAGCAGGCTTCCCAAAGATAACAGCTGAACATGGCATAGCAAGCTATAGTAAGGCTTAGTACAGACCCTCTTATTAAAGCTAGATGAGGCAACCCAGTAGGAAAAAAAATAAAGCCCCAAGCATAGGCAAAGAGTTAGAGACACCCCTACTCCCAATTAGAAATCCCATGAGGACACCCAACCTGCACAGCTATCATGTGTATGCAGAGGACCTACCTCAAACCCACACAGGGTCCATGTTTATTGTTTCAGTCTCTGTGATCCCTTGTGATCCCTGCATAGTTGATTCTGTGAGCCCTGTTCTCCTGGTGTCTTTTCCCCTCTGCCTCCTATAATCCCTTCTCCCTCTTCTCAGCTCTAACTTTTCCCTGGCTCTGCCTAGTCTTTGCCTATGAATCTCTGCATCTGCTCTCATCTGTTGCTGAATTATGCTGATCTGGTAACAATTGGGGTAGGCAATAATTTCTGAGTATGGCAAAATATCATTAGGGATCATTTCACTGATTTCTTTTCCACGTGTGTTTGGTTCTGTACTGTGTCTGTGGGCTGTTCTGCCTCTCATTCCTGATGATGCAGGCAACATGGGCTTCCTCCAGGGCTAAAATTGTACCAAACATTGGTTAGCCATTCCCACAACTTCAAACTCATCATTACCTTAGGACATCTTGCAGGCAAGACATATTGTAGGTAGAAAGTTTTGTAGCTGGGTTGATATCCCATTCCTTCTTCTATGAGCCTTGCCTAGTTATAGAAAATTACCAGTTCAGGTTCCAAATCCCACATTACTAGAAAGCTTCAATAAGGCCACTCATATATCTCAGGGAGTTTCCACTTAATTCGGTTCTACATCCCCCTTCCCAATGGCCCCCCAATTCTAGTAATCTATTTTAATACTCTCCCTCCATCCCTCCCACCTTCTGCCTGGTCCCTCCTGTTCCTATCCCTACCTAACAAGAACCTGAAAATTCTATTCTCTTTCCTCCACCCTGGGAGATACATGCATCTCTCTTTGTGCCCTCCTTCTCATTTTGCCTCTCTGGGTCATCTATTATTTTATAATTAATATCCATTTATAGGAGAGTACATACCATATTTGTCATTTTGAGGCTGGGTTACCATACTCGGGATGATTTTTTTCTAGATCAATCTCTCTGTCTATAAATTTCATGATGTCATTATTTCTAACAACTCTATTGTGTTTATTTACCACATTTACCTTTATTTAGTCATAGGTTGAGAGTCATCTCTGTTGTTTACAGTTTCTCCGTATTGTTAATAAAGCTTATGTGAATATAGTTGAGCAAGTGTTCTTTTGTGTTTTTAACTGAGCATGCTTTGGGTATATGCCCAGGAATATTATAGCTGGATTTTGAAGTAGATTGATTCTCAGTTGTGTGAGGAAATGCCATATTGATTTTCAAAGATGCTGTACAAGTTTGCACTCACATCAGCAATGGAGGAGTCTTCCCCTTACTCCAGACTCATGGCAGCATAAGCTGTTATTTGTGTTATTAATTTTAAGCATTCTGAAGGGTGTAAGTCAAAGTACTTCTGATTTTCATGTCCCTGTGGGGTAAGAGAAATGTTGAACATTTAAGACTTAACTCAGTCATTAGAAATTAATCTTTGAGAATACTTTGTTTAGATATGTATCCCATTTTTTTATTGTGTTGTTTGGTTTCTTGATGCCTTATTTCTCAGGTTCTTTATAACTGCATTTTAATTCTCTGTCAGATGTGGAGTAGGCAAAAAATCTTTTCCCATTCTGTAGGCTGCCATTTTATCCTATCAATGATGTCCTTTGCCTTTCATAAGATTTTCGGTTTTATGAGGTCCCATTTATTGATTATTCTATGGAGTGCCTGTGCTACACGTGTTCTGCTAAGGAAGTTGTCTCTTGTGGCAATGTGTTCAAGGCTACCCCCAACTTCCTCTTCTAAGATGTTCAATGCATTTCACTTTATATTGAGGTCCTTGAACCACTTGGATGTGAGTTTTCTTCAAGGTGTTAAATATGGTTCTATTTGCATTCTTCTACATGCCAACATCCTGATAGACCAGTATCATTTGTTAAAAATATCTTCTTATTTCCATTGTAGATTTCTTATTTCTTTATCAAAAACCAGTGTCCAAAGGTATATGGATTTATGTTAAGGCCTACTATTCCCTTCCATTTTAAACTTCTCTGATTTTTATACCAATGCCTGTAGTGGAGCTTCAAATCAGCAATGGCGATACATGCAGGTGTTCTTTTATTGTACAAATTACTTTCATGTTTTCCACATGAAGTTGACTATTATTCTTTCAATGTCTGTAAATAATTTTGTTCTAATTTTGATGGTGAATGTGTTGAGTGTGTAGATTACTTTTGATAAAATTACCAATTTTACTAAGTTAACCTATCGATCCATGAACACAGAACTTTCCATCTTCTGATATCTTCTCCAATTTCTTTCTTCAAACATTTGAAGTTTTTGGCATAGAAGTCTTTCAGTTCTTTGGTGAGAGTTACTCTAAAGTGTTTTGTGCTATTTGTAGCTATTATGGGTGGTCTCATTTCCCTGATTTCTTTCTCAGCCTGTTTGTCTTTTGTGTTTAGAAAGGATACTGATTTTTCTTAGTTACTCTTGTATCCAGTTAGTTCACTGAAGGTATTTAATCAGGTGTAGGAGTTCCCTGGTAAAATGTTTGGGCACACTTATATGTACTATCATATCATCTGCAAATATAGGTACCTGAACTTCTTTCTTTTCAATTTGAATTTTTTTATTCCCTTGATCTCCTTCAGTTGTCTAATTTCTCTAGCTAGTACTTCAAATACTATATTAAATTGATATGGGGTGAGTGAAAGCTCTATGCCCCAGTGTAGGGGAATGCCAGGGCCAGGAAGAAGGAGTGAATGGACAGGGGGGAGGGGGAAGGGATAAGGGGTTTTCAGAAGGGAAACCAAGAAAAGGGATAACATTTGAAATGTAAATAAATAAAACATCTAATAAAAATATTGTTTCTAAGAAACAATCAAATTGATATCCGAAGTGGTTGTACCAGTTTGCACTGCCATCAACTATGGAGGAGTATTCCCCTTGATCCACATCCTCACCAGCATATGCTGTCTCTTGCAATTTTGATCTTAGCCATTCTGAAGGGTACAAAATGTTTTGATTTGCATTTTCCTGATGAGGAAGGATGTTGAACATATCTTTAAGTGTTTCTCTGCCATTAGACATTAGTCCAGATTGAGACTGCTGGTCCTCTTCCAGGGTCACCCTCCTCCTCCGATCCTTTTAGCTCTTCCCTAATTCAACCACAGGGGCCAGAAACTTCTGTCCATTGGTTGGTGTAAATATCTGCAACTGACTCTTTTAGCTGCTTCTTGGGTCTTTCAAAGGGCAGTCATGATAGATCCTTTTTTGTGAATGCTCCATAGCAACAGTAATAGTGTCAGGCCTTGGGATCTCCCCTTCAGCTGCATCCCACTTTGGGCCTGTCACTGGACCTTCTTTTCCTCAGGCTCTTCTCTGTTTCCATCCCCGCAGTTCTTTCAGGCAGGACCAATTATGGGTCAGAGTTTTGATTGGGGGAGAGCAACCCCATCCCTCATTCAATGATGCCCTGTCTTTCTGCTGGAGGTGAGATCTATAAGTTCCCTCTCCCCACTGTAGGACATTTAATCTAGGGTCTCTCACTTTGAGTCCTGAAAGTCATTCACCTTCCAGGTCTCTGGTACATTCAGGCAAGTTCCCCCTAACTTGCTACCTCCCAAGGCTGTCTGTTTCCATTCTTTCTGCTCGCCCTCAGGTCTTCAGTCCTTTTCCCACACCAAATACAAGATTATATTCCCCTCTTCCACACACATCATGTCCCCTTTCCCTCTGAGGTTCCTTCCTCCCTCCCTTGTGATTGCTTTCTTCTCCCTCCCAAGTGGGACTGAGGCATCCTCACTTGAGCCCTTCAGTTTGTTGACCTTTTTGAATTCTGTAGACTGTATCTTGGGTATTCTGTACTTTTTTTGGCTAATATCCACTTATTAGAGAGTATACACCATACATGTCCTTTTGTGTCTGAGGTACCTCACTCAGGATATTTTCTAGTTCCATCCATTTGTCTGCAAAATTCAGGATGTCCTCCTTCTTAATAGCTGAGTAGTATTCCATTATGAACTATATTTCCTGTATCCATTCTTCTGTCATGGGATATGTGGGCTGCTTCTAGCATCTGGCTATCATGAACAAGGCCACTATGAACATAGTGGAACATGTGCCCCTATGGCATGGTGGGGCATCTTTTGGGTATATTCTCAAGAGTGATATTGCTGAGTCTTTAGGTAGATCTATTTCCAATTTTCTGAGGAACCTCCAGATTGATTTCCAGAGTAATTGTACCAGTTTGCAATCCAATAGGCAATGGAGGAGTGTTCCTCTTTCTCAACATCCTTGCCAACATGTGTTGTCACCTGAGGTCTTGATCTTAGCCATTCTGGTTCGTGTAAGGTGGCATCTCAGGGTTGTTTTGATTTGGATTTCTCTGAGCACTAAGAACTTGGATCATTTCTTTAGGTCTGATTGTCCTCTGTTATGAATTCTGTTTAGTTACGTATTCCACATTTTTTGATTGGGTTGTTTGACTTTTTGGTGGTTAGCTTCTTGAGTTCTTTATATATTTTGGATATTAGCCCTCTATCAGATGTGAGGTTAGTGAAGATTTTTTCCCAATCTGTAGGTTGCTGATTTCTTTTACTGACTATGTCCTTTGCCTTACAAAAGCTTTCTATTTTCATGAGGTCCCATTTATCAATTCTTGACCTTAGAGTATGAGTCATTTAAGTTCTGTTTAGGAAATTTCCCCCTGTGCCAATGAGTTTAAGGCTCTTTCCCACTTTCTCTTCTATTAGATTCAGTGTATCTAGTTTTATGTTGAGGTCCTTGATTCACTTCAACTTGAACTTTGTGCAACGTGACAAATTTGGCTCTATTTTCATTTTTTCTACATACAGACAGTCAGATAGACCAGCACCATTTATTGAAGATGCTTTCTTTTTTCCATTGTATATTTTGTGCTTCTTTGTCAGAGATCAAGTGTCCGTAAGTATGTGGTTTTATTTCTAGGTCTTCAATTCTATTCTATTGATCAATGTTCTGCTCCTGTACTAGTTTTGTTGTTGTTGTTGTTGTTATTGTTTTTATTTTATTTATTTTATGTGTACATGTACACTGTAGCTGTACAGATGGCTGTCAACCATCATGTGTGTGGCTGCTGTTGAACTCAAAACCTCTGCTGGCCCTGCTCACTCTGGCATAATTTACTGCAGCCATCTTCAGACACACCACACCAGAAGAGGGCATCTGATCTCATTACAGGTGGTTGTGAGCCACTATGTGGTTGCTAGAATCTGAACTCAGGACCATCGGAAGAACAGTCAGTGCTCTTACGTGCTGAGCCATCTCACTAGCCCCCTGTACCAGTTTTTATCACTATTGCTCCGTAGTAAAGCTTGAAGTCAGGGATGGTGATTTCCCCCCAGTCATTTTTTTATTGTTAAGATTTGTTTTCGCTATTCCGGGTTTTTTGTTGTTGTTGTTGTTGTTGTTTTGTTTGTTTGTTTGTTTGTTTTTTGCCTTTCCAGATGAATTTGAGGATTGCTCTTTCCATGTCTTTGAAGAACAGTGTTGGGATTTTGATGGAGATTGTAGTGAATCTGTAGATTGCCTTTTGTAAGATGGCCATTTTTACTATGCTAATTCTGCCAATCCATGAGCATGGGAGATCTCTCCATTTTCTGATATCTTCTTCTATTTCTTTCTTGAGAAATTTAAAGTTATTGTCATACAGATCTTTCACTTGTTTGGTTAGAGTTACCCCCAAGGTATTTTACATTATGTATGGCTATTGTGAAGGGTGTTGTTTTCCTAATTTCTTTCTCAGCCTGTTTATCTTTTGTATAAAGGAAGGTTACTAATTTGTTTGAGTTAATTTTATATCCGGCCACTTTGCTGAAGTTGTTTAATCAGTTGGAGAAGTTCTCTGGTAGAATTTTGGGGCCCCTTATGTATACCATCATATCATTTGTGATATGATAGTGATACCTTTATTTCTTCTTTGCCAACTTGTATCCCCTTGATCATTTTTTGTTGTCTTATTGTTCTAGCTAACACTTCAAACACTATATTGAATAGATAGGGGGAGAGTGAGCATCCTTGTCTTGTCCCCGATTTTAGTGTGATTGCTTCAATTATCTCTCCCTTTAATTTGATATTGGCTGTTGGTTTGCAGTAAATTGCTTGTATTATGTTTAAGTATGGGCCTTGAATTCCTGATCTCTCCAATACTTTTAACATGATGGTGTATTGTATTTTGTCAAAAAAAATTTTTTTGCATCTAAGGAGATAATCATGAGATTTTTTTTTCATTGAGTTTGTTTATATAGTGAATTTCGTTGATGAATTTTTGTATATTGAACCAACCTTGTATCCCAGGGATGAAGCCTACTTGATTGTGATGAATGATGGTTTTGATCTATTCTTGGATTTGGTTTGCAAGAATTTTATTGAGTATTTTGCATTGATAGTCATAAGTAAGATTAGTCTGAAGTTCTCTTTTTTGGTTGGGTCCTTGTGTGGTTTAGGTATCAGAGTAATTGTGGATTCATAAAATTAATTAGGTGATGTTCCTTCTGTTTATATTTTACAGAATAGATTGAGAAATATTGACATTAGGTCTTCCTTGAAGGTCTGGTAGAATTCTGCACTAAATTCATCTGGACTGGGCTTTTATTGACATGGGATTCTTCTCCCTTACTTGTATCTATAATTTGAAAGTTCGTTTTCGTTTTTGTTTTTTACAGTATCCCACATACACAATACTTTCTAGGCATGTACTCTATCAACTGAGTTACATCCCAGCCACTAAAGTGAATTTTTGCTGATAATACATTACCTCACTTATGTGTGCTCTATTAGAAAGATTACTTTTCTTGAGTGTGTTTGGAGGAGTTAACATTATCTTAATTGTTTTAGAAGAGCTGTTAATTTCTAGGTGAGACCCAAAGCTACTGTCAAGTAAGTATGGAGGCCTCCATGAATGTTTTGGAAGAAGGGAAAATACTTTGGGGAAGCTAAAATGTTTTATTACTTTTTTAAGTGGGATATTATTATTGTTACTTTTGTTTTGTTCATGAGAACTGGGATCATTTAATCCACACATGGCCTGGAGAGAATATCTCACACATGGGAAACCCAGAGCTCAGCTGTTCCTACACTACTGTTCTCCTGAAATTAGGGAAGTTCACTTTTCCATTTGATGGTTCTACATGGTAACAACTTCAATGTCAAAACTGACTTTTACAGATGACATGATAATTATCTGTCTAGAGGGAGATGAGCTGATGGCATTTCTTCCTTATAACTACTTCTCAGGGCCTCATTCTACATGGATGTTTATCAAAGGCCCAGCTGGGTGAGTGTTTCTTTTATTCTTCATTATAGTGAGAGCTGTGAGTAGGTGTTAGAATGAAGCAGGATTTTTGATAATTAAGTGATTAGAGAATTCTCTGCTTAGAATTTTACTTTTGAGCCATACTGTATCATAAACAAACACAACAAATGCTACAGACTTGGAAATATCAGTGTAATGATTTATAAAAGAACACAGATTTCACTTAATGTGAAAATATAATATCTCAAGATTATACACACACACACACACACACACACACACACACACATATATATATGACAGTAGAAGGGGTTATTGGAAAGAGGACAGGGCCCTGCACAAAGTTGAATAGAGTCATGAAAGGCTCATAGGATGAAGATGATCAATGGGTATTATTTATCAAATAAAAATGTCATGAAACCTATCATTTTTTTACAGTGGGTATACACTAACACTTACGTTAAAAAGTAATCCCAAGTAAACTATTTTAATCAGTACATCTAACTGAGTAATCCTGAGGGTGTACTCTAATAATTCTAAGGACATGTTTCTACCTAGGTAATAGCAATTGTGTTAGTTTTCCATCCCTGTCACAAAACACTTGAAATGGAAGGTGAAAAACAGAGAACATACATTCATTGCTTTGCAAGACTACATTTATAATGTTAAGATACATTTAAATTGTATTTTATATTTTCTCATTTTACTACTTTTCTCAAATTAAGAGACTATATTCATTTATTTATATGAAATTTAAGCTAGGAATATCCAACAAATATAACTTATTCAGTGTTTATCAATAATTTTCTAGTCTGCTAAATTTATATATTCTTAGGAATTCTTAGGAAAGTTTCAACTCATGGCCTATGAAAAGAAAAAAATGTTTTTAACATTATATAATACATTTAATTTTTTTACATAGAGTTGCTTCTTTTATTGCATTGATTTTTAATAAAATGATTGTTTCTGGATACCTCAGAAGGATCTGAATACTTCACCTCACTTATTCATGGAATCTTTGTAAATTTATCCTTTCAAAAATGTAAACTGGAATTTTCAGTATTTTGAATATTTTAATAAATTTAATAAATTCAGTTTTAATATTTCTTGTTTTTTAAATTGAACCTTGCAATTTGATATGATGCTATAATGAGTAAGTTTTCCATTAGCATTGAGAAAATATTTGAAATTCTCCAGAGGATCAAATTATTTAAAGTAAAAATCCCCAGTTTCCTCTAGTAGTTACAAATACAATTACTTGCTAAAATATAACCCCACAAAGAATGCCAATAAATTTAAGTTTAGCTGCTGAATATCACAAATTCATTTCTATTTTGCTAGAATATTATTTACTAATGTACATTAGAGAATCAAATCAACAATGAAGGCAGATGTGGTGCCACACTCTTATGATCCCAGCACTTTCAAGGCTAAGGCAGAAGCATTATGAGTTTGATTAAAGTCAGTCTGAACTACAGGGTTAAGTCTTATCTAACACACACACACACACACACACACACACACACACACACACACAGACACACACACACAAATACACTCATATAATACAGAAAAATTGAATTTAAGTAGAAATGGATAATTTAGAATTCTGAAAATATTGTTTAAAAATGCAACAAAATTCTGCCAGTTAATGTCATTAAGTCACTGGCCACAGAGTAGTCACGCCACAAAAACCACATGATATAAACATTAGTTTATGTTTGAAACTATTACCAAATTTTCAGTTTATGTAACTCACTGGTGCACTAGACAGAGCCTACAGATCTCATTACGTCAACCAAAAAACAAAGGACACATTCTCCACATTGTTCATTTTCCTTAAATTTCATTTTATTTTCATGAACTTATAATGATATAACCCTCAGTTTTTCACTCAGGTGTTATAGTTATTAATGATCACAGTCTTAACATACACTTTGTTATTGATCATATTCTTAGACCCAGTCCAATAATTTCACACACACACACACACACACACACACACACACACACACACACACATTTTCAGTGAACATTTTCATATTTTTTTCCAAACTCATGCCGTGTAACTTATGATGAAGATCAGGGAATCTAAGTCCTGTCATTTGCAAGAGTAAAAATGCTCTTAACCATGAACTATCTCCCTAGTTCTCATTCTGGAACTTTTAAAAGACAGAACATCACTATATAGTTACTAAAAATATATGTTGCTGAAAGAATCAAATGTTTGACTCTGGCAATTGGGATGAATCCATTCCTTTACTAGATTAAGCTTTTTAGGGACAAAAATTATGTAAGAATAAAATATGTGATTCATGGTATCATATACACAGAAACATTATAGGATGGTCTCACCCACTAATTTCTGCATAGTCTCTATACATACATGCATATACCTATATATGTGAAATATATAAGTGAACTTGAATATATAATTTGGCACTCTTTTTAACACAATACAGTATAGTCATTTTTATTTTTCTATCAGTTAAAGTACCAAATTAAATTAATCCAATATTAAATTGATCTTGGTAACCAGGATGAATAACTTACATAAACACCATAGGTATTGATGTTGTATCATAACACTGGGGCCCTTGATTTTCACTTCATGGGAAGAAATCTCTTTAAAACAGAAATTTCAAAACAGAATCACTCTATGATCATCTTCGGTGAGTTCATGTTTGTAATAATGTGTTGAAAATTAACATGCTTGTCTTACAGTCACATGTTCTCATTTATTGGAAAGAATCACATCTTCAACTGTGATCATATAGCCTGTAGAAACTACAGAAACCAAGGATGTAAAACAAGACCGTTGCCAGGATAGGGCTGGGGGTTGGGGGTCGGGACATGGAAGCAATAGAGAAGAGAATGGCAGAACAACAGAACAGCAGAATACAAGTGATCGATCTCATAAAGGAAATGGGAACGTAGGGAATTGGGGGCAGGGGTGCTTAGGGAGGTTGAAGGAGAAGAAAGAGGAAAAGAAAGGGGGAAATGGTGCGATACCAGTGCTCTCACCAGGAAAATGGAAAAGAGAAACTCTTTATGAAGGGGGAGAGAGGTAAATCTAGAAGGAACTGGGGGGATACTAAAGGGGAGTAGCAGAATACGATTGGTCTGATAAGGAAAATGGAAAAATGGATAGGTTTTTAGGTTTCAGGAAGATAAATACAGAAGGTGGAGGAGGTAGGTAAATTAACAACATAGATGGCTGGAAAAGCCATAATGGATCATACTGTTAATGACTTTCTTCCTTCCCCACAAAAAGAAAAGAAAAATAGTGTTTGTCATGATACCTATGAGTTAGTTCTTTAAACCTGAAGTAGAGTTCACAAAGGGTTGGAATTGGATGGGAACTGAAGCAGAAGACCATTTAGGACCATATTTAATTGTTATACAATTAATAGAGTGTGGAAAGTACATTAGTGATCTCCAACTGTACCTATGTCATTCATTACAAATTCTGGTGATGTAAGAATTTTTGGAAAAAGAAACATAAAAACAGATGAACTGAGAAAGACATTTTGCTGATAAAATAATGAGACTATCATGAATTAAAACTGTGATTCCATTAGAATTATGAGTTAAAACATGGATAGTTGCAAAATAGAGCACAGTAAAATCATGTACTATGAAACTGACACCTCAGTTTTTTGGATTCCTTTTGTGATGTTTTTTCCCAGAGTGATAGGATTTTTGTTGAGTTGTGCAAATGAGATCAATATTCTATGCTCATCATTACTGACTGGTTTAGGTGATAATTACAAAATGCCACAATTTAAATCAATAGGAATGGTTTTCTAAGGCATGAGGCTCAAATGCAATACGGGCACACAAAGTGTCCATTCTGTATAGATGTCACTGTGAATGCATGTATTTTCCATAATGTGAAATGTATATAGGAGATACATATAAAGCATATAGAAATTTAGGCTATAATGTACAATCTGGAACATTAAAAGTAATAGACACAGAATATCAATAATGAGTAGGCAAAACAGAATGTATATATACATATATAAATATATAGAGACTATTAATCAAAAGTTAGATGTATATGCTATCATTTTTTCTAGATGTGTGAAATATGTTTTCTCTCTGCTTTTCCTTTCTCAGCTTTTACAATGAATAGTCTTTTCACTTATGTCCTCATTAGAGAATGTCCTTTACTTCCAAGCTAGACTTGGAGTCCTAGCCAATGTGTTTCTCCTTTTTTTCTATACTTTCATAGTCCTAGGTCACAGACCTAAGCCCATGGACCTGATCTCCTGTCAACTAACCTTCATTCACATAATGATGATCCTCACTGGAGGGGACACTTTGCTTGCAGACATATTAGAGTCACTAAAATTTGGAAATGATGTCAAATGTAAGACAATATTTTACATAAACAGAGTGATGAGAGGCCTCTCTATCTGTATCACCTGTCTCCTGACTGTGTTCCAGGCTGTCACCATCAGTCCCAGTACTTCTTTGTTGGCAAGGTTTAAGCATGATGTACAAAAATACATCATCAATGCTTTTTTCTATCTTTGGTCCTTCAATTTGTTATTCAGTAGTAGGTGGTTCTTCTATGTTGCTGGTTTTACCAATGTGAGTGAGACCCACCAAATGAAGGTCTCTCAATCCTGCTCACTCTTCCCCATGAACCACATCATCAGAGGATTGATGTTAACAGTGGCAATGTCCAGAGATGTGTTTCTTGTAGGAGTCATGCTGACCACAAGCACATACATGGTGATTATCTTGTTCAGACATCAGAGGCAATGCAAGCATCTTCATAGCATCAGCCACCTGAGAGCATCCCCTGAGAAAAGGGCCACCCAGACCATCTTGCTGCTGGTGGTTTTCTTTGTGGTCATGTACTGGGTGGACTTCAGCATCTCATTCACTTCAATATTGTTATGGATTTATGACCCAGTCATCCTGATAGTTCAGAACTTTGTGATGAATGCCTATCCTACAATTACTCCTTTGGTACAGATCAGTTCTGATAAGAGAATAATCAATGTGCTGAAAAACTTGAGGTCAAAGTGACACCAGATTTTTTTAAAGAAGGTAATTTTTAAAGAAGGAAATTTATTTCTTTTATTTATAAGTATAAATGTGCCATCATGTATGTATGTTTGTATTCCTGGTGCCCAGAGAAGTCAGAAGAGCTCATGGGATTCTCTGGAACTGGAGTTACAAAGGTTTTAAGGTTTCATGCTGGTGCAACCCCCCAACATTTTTTTCCTAAAAAAAAATTCTTCTTAAACTTTATTGGTTCAAGTATCAAAGCAATATTCTTTATATGATTTAAATAAAATTTGTGGCACCACACATAAATATTCTTTGACATTTCTGCTGCCAAGAAGTATAGAGTTCTTTAAGTTTATTGTACATCATAAGTTGATATTTCCACATGAATTCTTTTACGCTTTCATTCTTACTTCATATCCTGAACCTTGATGCTGAAGTTACTCAAAGACGCTCCTTGCTGACAGTGATGTCTTAAGCTTCACTGGAATATATTTTAATTTACTCTAAATCTTTAAGAACAGTTTAAATATCCTATTGTAGCTTATATCTGTTCCCTAGTGATAATTTTGCTTGGTCATAAAATAATGTGAATTTAGATTTTCTATGTTTTTACTTAATGTGTTACTTATGAGTTATAGATCCTGTTTATTTTCACTTCATTTCATCTACAATATTAAAATATTATTGGTAAATAAAAACTATTTATCTATACATATGTGTTATACAATGTGCTTTTTGTGTATGTATGTATGTATGTATGTATATGGATATGTACAAGGATGCATATGCATGTGCATATGGAGGCTTGGAGATAGCCTTGTCTTATCTTCATATGGTATTTACCTTGTATTTTGAGTATCTCTCATTGTGACCTGAGACTTGCAAATAGGCCAGGATGGTATTCCCAGGGATTCTCCTGTCTTTGCCTGTCCAGCTCTGAAATTACAATTTGAATCTCTATGCCCTCATTAATTTTTATTGAAAATAACTTTTTTCATACAATATATTCTGATTAGTGTTTTCTCTCCCCAATCCGTACCAGTTCCTTCCCACCTCCCCTCTTATCTGGATCTAGACTCGTTTTGTCTCTTCTTAGAGAACAAATAGACATCTAACTAATAATAATAAAATAAACAAGAATAAGTAACAAAAACAAACAAATCTGAAGAGGACAAAAAAAAATCAAAGAGGAAAGGAAGGGGGGGAGAAACACATACAGACCTAGAGCTGCATCAGTTCACACACACAGGAATCTCAGAAAATCACCAAACCAAATGCCACCATAATACATATAGAAAGTACTTGCAACAGGGAAAAAAGATTGCTATGACTCCATCTTATGAAGCAAAGAGCCTCCAAAGATGCCATTGAGTTCATTTTCTATTGGCTGTCTTCTGCAGGGCATGGGGCAACCCTTATAAGTGGTTTATTTGCCTAGTAAGACTCCCTTGGAGAAAACTAACTTTTTCAAGTGCAAAACATTTACAAGTGCCTATCAGTTAGAGATAGCTTCTGGGTTAGGGGTCAGGTATGTGTCCACTTCTTCTTTTTGCTCTAGAACCCTATCTTGTGCATAGGTCCTTTGCATGCTGCCTCAGTCTCTGAGTTTATATCTGTGTTCATAGTTTTTATATAGAAGGCCTTGTTTCCTTGTAGCCCTCTATCCCCTCTGGCTCTTGTAGTCTTTCCACCTCCTTTCCCACAGAGTTCCCTGAATCATGAGGGGAAAGATTTGACTGAGACATTCCATATAAGGCAAAGCGTTTCAAGGTTTTGTGCTATTTACATATTTTCAGGGTGTGGGTCTCTGGTGCTGGAGAAGCTCCTCTGACGATAGCTAAATACAACACAGATTGAAGAGAATAGCAGAATGTCATTGAGACCCATTTAATGCTGAGACCCCTTAGGAGAATGGTGTGTTGATTTTCCCCTCAGTTCCTGGCATATGTAGTCTCAGGTTCTTGGCTCTCCAATCAGTATTGGGTATAGGTTCCATCTCATAGAGTGCATGCATTAAATCAAGTCAGTTATTGGCTGGCTAGTCCCAAAAGCTTTGTGCTACTATTGCATCAGCCTGTCCTGGAGGCAGGTTATCACTGTAGATTTTAAGGTAGTTGAGATAATGCTTAGCTTTCTCTCCTTTGGTACTACGAAGAGGACTTTCCAGTATCGTGAGCACTAGTCCATAGGGTGAAGTCTCTACATTGGCACCAGCTTGAATTACCCATGTTTAATGAATTGTGTAGGTTTTGTCTTCAAGAATAAGGCCTTAGTGTTAGTTTGTGGTGAGCAACCAATAGCCTGAGTTGTTTGGGGGTTCCTGAAACAGCTATGTCTAATGGGAACAGTGAAAGTCATAAAGCCAGCACATCTGCCCGACAAAGACCCAGCAAAGCTGAGCTACAACTACACCATCGTTCACATTCGGTTTTGATCTCTCTGTGTGTTGCATGTTTAGGGGGCTTTTTAATATTTGTACAACATGGAGATAGCGGGTTGATGGAAAGTTTCTTATCAGTCATATATGCTTTCTTCCAAGAGTGCTGCTTTTAAGCTTCCCCAGGAAAGACCTGACTATACTACCCCTGCCACTTTTAGGAAAAAATCCTTATCTGGCCTTACTTGAAGGTCTTCCTTGTGCCATGGAGGTTGTGACTCACATGAAAATGCCAGAGATCACCTTATGAGACTCTGGCTCCAAGATACTCTTAGAACATCTGCCTCTGTACTTACTCAGGAGCAAGATAATTAGAACAAAGTAAACTTAAAAAGGTAAGCAAGATTCAGTGGGTTAGAGAAATTGGCGGGAGATCAGATGAAAGGCCTCTTCTTCCTATTCACTCAGGTGATTACGTTGTGCAATATAAGATTGGGGGCCACATATGGTATGCCCCTCCAGGAGAAGATACAGCAACCAAGTTGGATTGGCTGAAGTTATCTCTGCCCTACTCCAGAGTTTATACTGATGGACAAAGAATGGTGTGGAAAAATGATAAAAGAATGTAGTGTTTTGTTTTGTGTTTTTGTGGTTTTTCACAAGAATGTAGTGTTAAGACATCCTTTTCTTAGAAAAGTTAGCTTGAGCAGGAACAAGATTAGATATATAAAATCTACACAGATATAAACATTGTATTATGGCAGGAACTGAATAATATAACCACAGCAACTTGAGCTTCAAGATTTTTCTTGGGCCTAATGACAATTAGCATTCTGACAATTCAAAGTTGATAATTCACTGCCTGGAGCATGGCAATCTTCCCAGGCTGACTTGAAGATTTTCTTTCTGTCTAGTGCCTTTGAAACTGCAGAAGCTACCAGGCTGAGAACAGCTGTCAGGCTTTGGCAAAATATGCTTTGAGATTTTTAAATATTGGCTTATGGGGTTGACGATGGAAAATGATTGTAAAAGATAATTCTGCTCGGTCATTGTTTATCAATGACAACTAAACTTACGACCAAGGGGCAGTCAAAACCCACATGCAGGGACCAAAATGATAAGGTCTATGTTTTAGAACAACCTGAATCTATCCCTGCCTAAGGACTTCTATATAAATGACAAAGCACCTCAACTCAGTCAGGGTGCACAATTCCCCAGACCCCCATGCATGACTCATTCCTACCTCACTGACTCCTTGTTTCCTCTGTGGGACCTGGCCATAGTCAGGCTGGTCCCTAGCAGGTTCCCATAAGGCTCCTTTGGGCAACAACTCAATTAGATGTAACCCATTTCTCATAGTGGAAGCTTCACTCGATGTTAAGTAATGTCAAGCTGGATTTCCATCTCCCATGTTAATTTTCTATTTCATTTAGATTGCTTTTATATATGTATATAAAAATATATACATATATAAAAGCTTCTACTGAATTATATTTCCATACAATCCCCCAAGGTTATGCTTAGTTTTAGCTGTCCCTCTATGCACTCTCTCCCTTGTACCTTTCTTACTCCTTCCCTCTTTAATTTGCCCATTGCCCTACCTCTGTCTATCCAAAACTATTTCCTCTACCTAAGGAGATTCAACTCTACTTCCTCCCCAGTCCCTTACTCTTTACTTAACTTTGTGGTAATTGTAGGGTTGTTTTGTTTTGTTTTTAATCAATGACATAACAACTAAAATCCACAGAAAGACAAATTGTCTTTCTGGGTCTGGGTTACCTCACTGCAGATGATTTTTTTTTCTAGTTTCATCCCTAGGTGAAGCAAGAAGGTAGTTTGGTTCAGCAAAGCTCAGTAGCCCATGTTGATTCAAACTGAGTGTATGACCCAAGTAGTTTAGTTTAGGTATATTTAAGCAAAACACAATTTGGTGAAATTTTTCCTGTTAATAATTAACTCAATCCCATGTGCACAACAAAGCTAAGAACATGACTACATCAAAACCCTTTGTAAATTACAAGTGACAACTTCCATAAAGATAGGTTCTACAAATTGACTGAAACAAACAGGCTCAAGACAGAGGTCTTGCAGAGAATCTTGTGTGGTCTCTGTCACAGAGATATCACAGTGGTCACCAGGCTATTAATCATGTCTACGCAAGCTTTCTGGGAAGAAAACAGGTTATACACCTCTCACTTTGAAGAGAGAACTTGTATGTTTAATATTTCTGGTTCCTCTAGTGCTTGTCTATGAGCCCAAACCCTCTGTGCTTCGAACACATAGGTATGTAGATTTATGTCTGGGTCTTCAATTCAATTCCATTGATCAATATGTTTGTTTTTGTGAAATACCATGCTCTTTTTATTACTATACCTCTATGGTACAATTTTAGGTCAAGGATAGTGACACATCCAGCAGGATTTTTTTTTATTATGTAGGAGTGCTTTAGCTATGCTGCAGATCTTTTGTTTGTTTGTTGTTTTTTCCATATGAAGTTGAAAATTATCAAGTTCTATGGAAACTGTTGGACTTCTGAGGGGATTAACTGAATTTGGAGATTGCTTTTGGGAAGGTGGCTATTTTTACTACAGTAATCCTACTGATTTGTGAGCATGAGAGATCTTTCCACCTTCTGATATCTTTTTCAATTTCTTTCTTCAGTGTCTTAGATGGTTTATCACATAAGTCTTTCATTTGCTTGATTGAAGTTAGCCCACAATCTTTTATACTTTTGAGGCTCTTACGAATGTTGCTGATTCCCTGATATCTTACTCAGTCCACTCATCATTTGTATATAAGGAAGCTACTAATTTCTATGTGTTAATTTTCTATCCAGCAACTTTGTTGGAAGATTTTATTAGTTGTAGGAAGTTTTAGGGTCACATATATAAACTATGACAGCATTTATAAATAAAGATATTTTGATTTCTTTCCTATTTGTATATCCTTGATATTTTTCACTGATTTTATTGTTCTAGTTAAGACTCCACAAGTACTGTATGGAATTGGTAGAGGGTGAGTGGATATCCTTGTCTTTTTCTTGGTTATAGTGGAAATACCCTGAGTGAGAGAGAGAGAGAGAGAGAGAGAGAGAGAGAGAGAGAGAGAGAGACAGAGAGACAGAGAGACAGAGAGACAGAGAGACAGAGAGACAGAGACAGAGACAGAGAGACAGAGAGAGCGAAAGAGAGAGAGAGACAGAGACAGAGACAGAGAGACAGAGAAACAGAGACAGAAAGAGATAGGAGCAGAGAATTACACACAGAAATGGAGAGAGTAAGAGAAAGAGATAGAGACAGAAAAGGAACACACAGAAAATGTGGGACATCATGAAAAAAAAAAACCTTTGAATTCTAGACACAGATGAGGGAGAGAAATTCAAAGTTAATGGCATAGAACAGCTCTTCAAAAAGATTATAAAAGAAAACTTACCCAGACTAAAGAAAGGCATAACCATACAGATACAAAAAGCACAGAGAGCACCAAATAGACAAGATCGGAAAAGAAAATTCCCACATAATCAAAATAGTAATTGTACATGACAAAGAAAATGTATTGAAAGCTTCAAGAGAAAAACTGCAAGTGACATATAAAGGAAAACCCATAGAATAAGAGCTGATTTCACAATGGTAAATTACAAAGCCAGAAGAACCTGGGATAATGCATTCCAAACTGTAAAAGACTGTGAAGGCCAGTCTAGACTAATATACCCAGAAAAACTTTCTGCCATATCTTTGAAGGGGAAAGAAAAACTGTCCATAATATAAAGAACCTAAAATAATTGTAATCAACAAACCAAACCTGAAGAAAACATAGTGAGGGCTTCTTCAGTCTGAAGAATGAGCATAGCCAAAAGACTGTGGAAAGAAATACAACACCACAAGTATTAAAACACAAAAGACGACTAATAATATAAACAACACCATCAAAAGTCTGCAACATAATGGATCACAATTAACACACACACATTTAAATACTAACTTTAAACAGCAGGGGGCTCAATTCTCCATTCAAAAGACACAGGCCAAGTAAATGGATCAAGAAACAAAATGCATTAATCTGTATTTTATAAAAAATTCCATATCTTGTTCTTTAAAGACAGGCACCACCTTAGAGTAAAAGGATGAACTGAAGTACTCTAATCAAACGGTACCAGGAAGCAAGCAGATGTCACCTATACTAATATCTGACAAAACAGATTTCAAATTAAAACTAATCAGAAGAGATAGAGGCAGACACTTAATTTTAATTGAGGGAGCAGTTAACCGAGAAGATATAACTATTCTAATAAGTTATTCATCAAACTCAGTGGCACCCATTTTCAAGAAAAAAAAATGGATTAAAAGACAGATTAATAGCAATCCATTAATGAGTGATTTTAATCCCCAACTTTCTCCACTAAGTCATCTGGACAATTAAATGAACAAAAACATCAGAATTAACTGACATCATACATCAAAAAGACTTAGCAGACACTTATAGAATATTCTATCCAAACTCCAAAAATATATATTCTACTCAGCAGCACACAGTTTCCTCATATAGACTTTATGTGGAAATGTAAAATAAATCTTTACGAATTCAAAAAGATTGAAATCCTCCCTTGATAAACAAATACCCAAAACTGCTCAATAAAATACTTTCAAACAAGATACAGATATACTTGAAAATGATATCACATGACCAACTTGGCATTATACCTAAAATGGAGGGATGGTTTAACAACCACAGCTTACTAGATGTAAATCACAGAAACAGACTAAAGACAAGAAATTAAATGAATAGCTCATTAGATGCAGAAAAAAAATCTTTGACAAAATCCAACATATATTCATAATAAAAGTCCAAGAAAATGTAGGGCTAGAAGGATTATGGTAGTTTGAATGAGAATGCCACCAATGTTTCCTGCATTTAAATGTTTGTTCCTCAGTGAATAGAAGTATTTGGGAAGGATTAGGAGGTGTGGCTTTGTAGGACAAGATATGTCACTTGGAGTGGGCTTTGAGGTTTCAAGATCTCATATCAAGTAATCTCCTCTGCTCTCCTCTCCTATCCTATCTTCTCCACTCTACTCCCCCTCCTCTCTCTTTCTGCCTGCTTCCTGTGGATGAGGATGTAAAGCGCTCAGCTGCTGCTCCAGCACCCTTTCTATTTGCTTCTTGCCATGATGATCATGGATTAACCTTCTAAAATGATGAGCAAGGCCTCAATTAAATGTTTTCCTTTGTAAGAGTTACTTTGACCAATGTGTCTCTTCACAGCAAGAGAATAGTAACTAAGATAGCTATATACCAGAAACCCGCAACCAACATCATTCTAAATAGAAAAAACATTGAGACAATATTAACTGAAGTCAGGAATAAGAAAAGAATGACTACTGTACTCACTCTTTTTAAATATTATGCTCAAAGAATGAGCTGGAACAATAAGAAAAGGGAAAGAAATTAAAGGGACATAAATAAGAAAAGAAGCCCAAATATTCTTATTGCAAATGATATGATATTATGCATTAAAAATTCCCAAAAAATTCTCAAAAAATTCTAGAAATAATAAACAAATTCATTCACTTGTCAGAATACAAAATCAATTTCCATAAATCAGTAATCAGTAGCTCTTCTTTATACCAACAACAGAAAAGAAGATTATGGAAACCTGTCCATTCACAATAGCCTTCAAAAAAAAAAATCTAAGAGTAAGTCTAACTGAGGAAATGAGTAACTTCTATCATTAAAGCCTTAAAGGTCTGACGAATAAGACAGAAAAAGACTAGAAAATAGAAAGGCAGCTGTCTTAGGTAGGGCTTCCATTGCTGCAAAGAAATGCCACGAATCTTATAAGGCACAGCATTTAATTGGATCTGGTTTACAGGTTCAGAGGTTCAATTATTATCATCGTGACAAGAAGTTGCATGGCAACTTCTAGACAGACATGGTGTTGGCAAAGAAGCCAAAAGGTCTACATCTTGATCCAAAGGCATTCAAGAGAATACAGTCTTCCAGGCAGCTAGGAGGAGAGTCTCAAAGCCCAACCCCACAGTGATACCCTTCCTCCAACAAGGCCACACCTATTTCAAGGCAATACCTCCTAATAGTGCCACTCTCTGGGCCGAGCATATTTAAACCACCCTAGCATCCTATGCTCATGGATTGGTAAAATTAATCTTGTGAAAATAATCATCTTTCTAAGAGCTTTTTATGGATTCAATGCAATCGTAGTCAACATGCTAATCTCATTTTTTACAGAAGTAGGAAAAATTATCCTAAAATTCATGTAGAACCACAAAAGACCTGACATAGCCAAAACAACCCTGAGCAAGAATAGTGCTGGTAGGTCACCATTTCTGAGCCATAGTAATAAAAACAATGTGGTACTGGCACAAAAAGAGAAGACATGTAGACCAACGGAACAAAATCAAAATCCCATATATGAGTACGGATATTCGACCATTTAATATTTGACAGTGATGCCAAAAACATATGCTGGAGAAAAGAAAGCATCTTCAACAAATGGACCTGGAAAAACTTGATGATCACACACAAAAGAATGAATCTATATCTATCACCTTGCACCAAAACGAAATACGAAGGGATTAAAGACCTAAACATGAAACATGAAACTCTGAAAGTGCTAGAAGAGAACAGGTAGTAGCTGATGTGGTATGGACATAAGAACAAACTTACTGAATTGGGCTCCATTTCCCCAAGAATTAGGGCCAATATGTGACACCTGGGACTTTATAGACCTGAAAAGTTCTGTACCACTAAGAAAACCATCAACCTCATGATGAGAAAGCCCACAGAATGAGAGAGAATTTTTGCCAGATATGCATGTGACAGAAGATTAAGATCCAGAATACAGCTGGGCAGTGGTGGCACATGCCTTTAATCCCAGCACTTGGGAGGCAGAGGCAGGTGGATCTCTGAGTTCAAGGCCAGTCTATAGAGTGAGTTACAGGACAGCCAGGGCTACACAGAGAAACCCTGTCTCAAAAAAACAAAAAACAAACAAACAAACAAAAAGATCCAGTATATATTATATATGAAGAACTAAAAAAACAAAAAAACAAAAAACAAAAAAAACCAAATCAGAACAAAAACACAACAAAAGAAAACAGAAAGTAAAAAAGCAACTTCCCACAAACAATAACAAAAAAAAAAAATCCATAAACTTGAGAGGCTGAGACAGGTGGATTTCTGTGTTCAAGGCCAGCCTGGTCTACAGAGTGAGTTCCAGGACAGCCAGGGCTACACAGAGAAACCCTGTCTCGGAAAAACAAAACAAAACAAAACAAAAAAAACAAAAAAAAACAAAACCAAACAACAACAACAACAACAACAACAACCCAACCTATTCCAAAAACAAGCTGGGAGTTCTCAAAAGAAGAAAAAATGTAGCTAAGATCTCAAACAACAACAACAACAACAACAACAAACTATGGAAATGAAATAAACTGTGAGATTTCTTCAGACCTAAGTCGTTGTATGGTTATTGGCCCCACATCTGCTCTGCCACAGGGCATGGCCACTTGGGGAAGGGGGATGCAGGGACTTTGACTGCACTTACCCCATTCATAGCTGGGATGGGTGTGGGCTGTAGAGAAGCACTGGGACACCACTCCCAGGTGGGGAAGTGCAGTCTGAGACGTGGGAAAGCCAGAACTGGTTCAGGGGTCCCTGGACCTGCAGCGATGAGGCTGGGGCAATGGAGTGCTCAGACCCTTGGTCATCCAGGAGCCACTGGGAGTTAATGAAGTGCTGAGAATGGAGTGGAGGCCCATGGGCTGGGTATAGGGGTAAAAGGGAGATCCCGCTAGTCCCAAGGTGATGATCCTTAGTTTGTTAGGCAGCAGCCTTGGTGACTGTTGTGGCTGGGAGTGTAGAGAAGCCTTTTATGGGAGATTAGACAGCAGCTCTGTAGGTGAAGGCCTTCCACACAGCTCTCCATAGTGGATCTCAATGAAATGAGGCAGAGTATAGTTCTGAATCGTTTATTGCTATGGTGGAAAGTAGATGCATAAAACCATACCCCACTTCTCAGGGTGGAGCTGAGATTAAATACCTTTTGCAGGGAGGAATGTCTGGGAAGGAAAGCTTATTGGCTCTGCCCCCTGGGCTTCTGGGTAACTCATTAGCATGGAGACCTCTGTCTTGAGCCCATGTGACCTGAGGTCACATCTCTTTTATGTGAAAAGCATGGCATGTGTGTTCCAAATCAGGAGTCCAGCAGGGAGCTGGGAGTCACCTAAGCCTCAGGGTATGCGTCCACTAAGTCTCCCAGGCTCGACCTGCTCTACCTTACCAAGCTTCTGGCATGTTTTTGAGTCCCACAAGTCATGGCCTTACCTAAGTCATGGCAGGGATCAAGAAAACAACTGGCAAAAAGTGCTAGAAGAGGGTGTGAGGAAAGTGGAGCCGTCCCTTACCGTTGGTGGCATTGCAGACCAGGCAGCCATAACAGGAATCACTGAAGTCTCCAAAAGCTAAGATTAAATCTACCATATAACCCAGATTTTCTTTGCTTCTGCCATGAAGACTTGACATCCTACTGCACAAACGCTTGCTCAAGCACATTCATTGCTGCCCTATTTACAATAATTAGGAAATGGAAGCAACCTAAACGTCCTTCAACTGATGAATGAATAATGAAAAGGTGGTGGCTGTACAATGTGGGATGCCATCCAGATGAAAGAAAATGAAATCATGAACTTTGCAGGG
>JADRCD010223392.1:0-47569 GCA_019843815.1 Montemys delectorum
CACACACACACACACACACACACAAACACAAACATACACAGGCGCCCCAGGAACCACACACCAACATCCCGTCCAATATCTCTAGCAGACACAGGCGCTCACGAGTTTCTCGGTGCCAGCTTGCAGGACAGCGACTCCCGAAACCAAGCCTGCCCTTGGCAGGCTGTTTCTGTTCTGCAGACAGCTCCTCTGCGGCCTCCCGCACCATCAACTGGATCCGACCCTTTTAAGATCGAGGAACCTGGAAGCTGTAAGAGGTACTGGTTCAAGAAACACCAGAGGTAATGTCTCACTCTGGTGCTGGAGCACCGCCGCGGGTAGGGTGGGGCTCTCTATTAGCCATCCCGGAGTCCGGCGCCAAGAAAGACAGCAGGATGCATGGATGGAGCTCCAGACTCAAGCTGGATCCTGGGATGGGAGGAGGAAAGACGGTGGGAAACGAAGAAGGGTAACGCTGGTTTCTGAGGATATCCTCTCCCTCTGCGTCCTGCACCTGTGCAAACTGGGGCTCTGGTGGTGGGGGTCCGAGGCGGCACTTGTGGGGAGAAGCACGTGGTTCGAAACGTGCCGCCATCCTTCCTAACCTAGGTGGAAACTGCCTAGTGCATCCGTGGAAACCGGCTCTTTTCCAAATCAAGTTGGGGGTTGAAGGGCGGGGTTCAACAGGGTAAGTCCGAGAGGAAAGTTGGTGTCAGGGCAGAGATAAGCTCTCGGGGAAAAATTGGGATACATTATTCCTACGAGTAGGTGGTGAGGCTGGAGAACAGCCAGCCTCCTTCTTGAGGGCTTGTGGATCATTTGCAAGAGCAACACAGATGATCAAGGCAATGTATTCACGTGACCCGGATTTGATTCTCTCCCGCTGGAGACATCCTGTGATGGGCTGTCCGAAAACTGACCTTTAGGCGTACTCTTGGCACGTGGCTGCGGGAGAAAGCGCAGCCCGGGCTTCTCTGCGCCTCCTGGAATCGGAATGGGTGGCAGAGAGGGAGGAGGAAAGGATGGTGGCACAGAAATCTTAAGGAATGACTGGAGAGGGACTAAGCATCCTTATGCCTTCTACATTGTTGATCCAGTTGGCTGATCTGTGTGAGATAGCGCAGAAATAGAATATAGCACACTGAAGCGAAAGCGATGCACTTTTAACTTGCGTACCAGCCTCTAGCAGAGGAACGAATCAGAATCTCAGAGGGGTACTTGGGGGCCAAGGGAGACCCACACGCTTTCAAAGCCTCCACGGGTGGGAGTCCTTTTTCCGAGAGCTGAGAAGTATCATTGAATGTGCTCATTAGCATAACTAATCTAAGAAGCAGTCGCATTCTGGCTTCTGCTCTTTCCTTTTTCATTCTCCACCCCAGTGCAGAAAGGCTAGAGTAAGACTGGGCGGGGCCTGGAGGCCAGCGTGGTGACGTAGTAAGTGTTTGGGTGCTTATGCAAATGAGACTGCAGCCATTGCCTCTGGTCCACCCTCCAAGTCTCCTCAGACCTTAAAGTTATACCCTTTCCTAGGTCTGAGTTCTTTCATGCAGAGCTGAGGAAAGTGAGAGGAATGAAGGCTTTCCTTTGGGTG
Organism: Montemys delectorum; assembly: GCA_019843815.1. Classification (NCBI taxonomy): domain Eukaryota; kingdom Metazoa; phylum Chordata; class Mammalia; order Rodentia; family Muridae; genus Montemys; species Montemys delectorum. Next base: position 1,571 of record JADRCD010223392.1, read on the forward strand.
CCATTTGGGCTCCTTTTAGTCTTCTCTGTGAAAGATATTTTATGACTGCCTGTGTTCAGTAGCTTTCTGAAAAAGCCAGGACCAGAGCAGTACCAACAAGCTTCAACCACCGAGTGTCTCATTTTTAACTACAGACATAATTACATCTTTTCCAGCTGGTACTACCCTGGAGTTTTTTAGGCACTTTATAAAAATACTTGACGGAATGAAGTTTCTTGTTTTTTCATTTACAGTATGTGTATTTCTCTCCCACTCATTCAGATGATTTTATATTACCCTACCAAGTTTAAAATTAAACCAACCAATTACTTTTCTCCAAGTCAAACTTGATGTCCATTCCTTTTTTGTTGCCAGAAGACATGAATTAACAAATTTTGAAAGGAAGTTAGTGTCTCTGTGTTTATTATTAAAGGATGTATTACTGAAAATTACCTAGTTGGCTTTAGAATCACTGTATAATTCCAATATATACTAACTCAAGTTGAGATTTTTAATGGATTTTCAAAGTATTCATATATGTTTCTGGAAGACGAGTGTTTTGTCATCTAACTAACAATAAATAGGGAGTTTTAAAACTAGATGATTTTAGCTCTTTGGAGATACCAAAATAAAGACAGGATGCCTTTCTATAAATATTGAAACATCTAAAAATAAGTCAAAATAGATACTACAACTTGAGCTTTATGGTTTTAACCATACACTTACCCAGTCTTAACATTTCATGTTAAAAAAAATGTTTCTTTGTCTTCAAAAAATGTATAAATAGTAGATACATTGATTTTTCTCTAAACATTGGAGTTATTATTACCCAGACAGTTTAAAAACAACATTTCCTTAGGGTAGCAAAGCTGATAGAGGCTTAAGTGGCTATTAAAACCTCTTGGTTTTTCCTTTCATTTCTTCATTTATCACTCAACTTTTAGTGATTATGTTAATTTTTACCACTAGGCATTCAAGATTGTATATAATGATATATTAATATGCAGACTTGGCTTTAAGTGATTTCTGAGCAGATGGAACTGTTCAAAAAATCCTTCGGCATAGTGTGATCATGAAAATTATGGGCATTTTAACAGCCAGCATTTTTTATTTAGTCTTAATTTATTAATAATATTACTATTTTGCTGGTATTTAGTAATTCCTGCTAAACATTTTATGCTGAAACGTGAGTTGTGATCAGTAGTTATCATTTTATCTGAAAATTAGCAACCTAGGGGCTGGAGAGATGGCTCAGTGGTTAAGAGCACTGGGTGCTCTTCCAGAGGTCCTGAGTTCAATTCCCAGCAACCACATGGTGACTCACAAGCATCTGTAATGAGATCTGACGCCCTCTTCTGGTACGCCTGAATACAGCTACAGTGTGCTCATATAAATAAAGTAAATACATGTTTTTGTTTTTTTTTTTTAAAGAAAGAAAATTAGCAACCTATATAATGGGGTTGCAGAATAGTTTTTAATAAACAGTATTACTTAATATAGGAGAGACTACTTTAGCCTTGGTGGCCAGGTTATTTTATTTTATATTAATGCAAAAATCTGCCCTCTGAGGATGACTGAATGTTCTTTCAGTGGAATGTTCACTCTGGAAGCTTTCTCATGCATCAGACTGGAAACAATCACAAAGCTGACTCAGAGAGCTTAAGAAGACACAATCATACTCGGATGTCTTGTGTTGTTCTGGAAACTGAGAAAGCTTCTTTATAGAACTACTTGATAATGTTTATCAGAATTATAAAATTAGTTTTGATCAATTGGTTTCCCTTCCAGGAATTTATTCTATAGGTTCATAAATGCAGGATATATGAAACAATTTATTGGAATCTTCTAATGTAAATGATAGATACAACATATGTCTATAGACACAAGGGCTATTGTATAGTTATTAAAAATAAGTCTACTATGTTAAGAACAAAAGGGTTGACTTTTAACCTCAAAAGCAAAGGAAATGCAGATCTAGAATTAAAGAGTTGTGTCAAAAGAAACAGGTCAGAGAAGAAATAATTGTAAAATGAAAGTTGTAAGGAGAGGCTCCTGGGAAAATAGTATTCAGGCATAAGTCCAAGCAATCAACTTAATGAAGTACAAAAGTCAAAGAATATTTAGTCTTATTACTGTTGATTCCAAATTTGCAAAGAATTTACTCTTTCAATAATTTTTCATCATTTGTTTTATTATTGGAGATTACAATTACATCATTTCCCCCTTCCCTTCTTCCAAACTCTCCCACACAGATCTCTTTGTTCTCTTTCAAATTCATGGCCTTAATATTATTTTTTAATTGAGTGTTGTTATATAGATACATACTTATCAGCCTGTACAATGCTATGTGTATGTATGTTTTCAGGGTTCATCATTTGGTATTGAATAACCAATTGGTGAGATCTTCCCTGGGTGAGACTGTTTCTTCTGCTCCACTCTCAGCTAGTCCCAATGACTACGTCTACAAAACACTCCTATAACTCAGGCTCAAAGAACATTGAGGAAGAAGGGATAGAAGAAATTTAAGAGTCAGAGAATCAGGGGCTGTTTCTCTTGATAATGTCAGAAGCTACACCCACAAAGTCACCAACATGACTACCCAAACATGAGCTAAACAAGGACACAAAAGTAGACATGGTAGAATAGTTGGGGGAAAGCCCACAAGACCTAAATATTTGTTTAAAATAAAACTGTATAGGAAGAAATTTGAGATATAATTTATTACTTATCTCCCTCACAGTTACATTTAAAGTAGATATAGATGAATCATTGAATTTAGCCAGGTATATAGTGACATAAAAACCAATACAAAAACAAACAAAAACATTCATGGATGTAAGATTTTAATTATGAGACACTTACTGAATCATATGTAGTTGTTAAACAACAGCAACAAAACTTTCTTAACACTGTTTACTTCTCTTAAAAATTATACTATAAAATCATTCTCAAAGTATTGACCTTGCTGTAATCTTACTATAGAACCCTCCCATCACACAGAAAATCCTAGGGTTTCTTTTCATGACTAAAGCCACTTCATTCCATTTCAAGAGTGCTGTGTAATAGAACCATGCAGTAAACATTGCTTTTCTACACACACAGTTGTCTTCATTCTTACTCCGTTTTTTATGTGTACCAGTAGGTTGGTCTACAGCTTGGGTGCACCAGAGTTTAAGCATTCACTCACAGGATGATGTCTGGATTATTTCCAATCTGGAGCTGTTGTGAGCAAAGTTGCTAGGGAGATTTCTGCACAGGTTTTTATGAAACATACCTTTTAATTTATCTGGGGCAGGTGCTTAAGAATGTAATTGCTAAGTTATATAGTAATTGCATGCTCAATTTTAAAAGTGTCCTTAAGAGAAGGTGCCCAACTGTTTTCTGGAATACTGGCCATAGTTTACATTCTCACAAAGCATGAATAAATGATCCACATTTAATTTTGAAAGAATTTGGCCTTCTGACTGGTATGTAGTGATATTTCTTTGTGGCTTTGTTTCCTTAATTGAGGTGAACATTGAATCTCAGCTCATGTGTTTGCCCTCCACATAATATTCAGTGGAATGATCCAGTAGGTTCTTCGCCCACTTTGTACTTTGTATTTTTAATGAGTGAGTTGAAGGACCTTTTATATACCCGAAGTACTAGACTTTTTCTCATTGTGTGGTCTTCAAACGTTTTCTCCAGTGGGGACCAAATTCAGTTCCTTGGTCTTGCTAGGTAAGTCCTTTGCCACTTAGTTAAAAGGTCAGTATCTTTTAATCTTCAGCTTGTTTATTATTTTTTCTTAATTAATTAATAAGTAGTATAATTACACCGCTTTCCCCTCCCCTGTCCTTAATTCCTCTTGCCCATTCATTCCCCAGATTGAGGGGGTCTTTTTAATTACTATTGCTTTATATGTATACACATACTTATATAAATACAATTCGCTGAGTTCATTTACTGGGGGCTGTGTGTATATTATTTGGGACGCACCATATTGTATTAGATAACCAATGAGGAGGAATATCCTTGGGAGAGGCTGATTTTCCCTCTCTTGAAGTCATTAGTTGCATGTAGTCCTTTGATTAAAGGTGAGACCCTCTTGCGTTTCCCCACCTCTGCACTCAAGTGTCATTGATCTGGTGTGGTTTAGGCATCTGTATTGCTGATATATCAAAGATCTAGTTTCCCTGTCTTTTCTAGGAGATGTACTCTAACAGCACGTTTTCTCATATTCTGGCTCATATAACCTTTCTGCCCTCTCTCCTCCAATATTCCCTGAGCTTTAGGTACAGGGAGTTTGTTGTAGCAATGTCATTTGGGGTGAGTATCACACAGTTTATTGATCTCTGTATGACTTTGTTGCTGTTGATGTTTTTATTGTTTATTTATTTTTTTATCATCTTAACAGGGCTTTTCTTAATGGAAAATGCTTTATATTTTGAAGCATAGCTTCTTATTATTTTGTTGTTGTTGTTCTGATGTCTTGCTTTTGATGGCACCTCTGAGATCTCTTCTCTTAGCTTTAGATCTCAAAGATTTTTCCACCCTGCTTATGTGTTTTATATTCAAGGCTATAAAAGATTTTGAGTTAGCTTTTATGTATTATTTTCGGCTTGGTTCATTAGAGTTGCAGTTTTGACTAAGGATGTTGAGTTGTTTCCAGATTAATTTATTAAAATAGCTGTAATTTTCCCATCGACATTACCTTTATATTTTATCAAAAATTCTCTGGGCATATTCTATCCATGCACATGTTTTCCAGGATAGAGTCTTCTGTTCTACTGACTTATGAATCTGTTTTTGTATTAGCCTCCATTCAAACTTTTCATTTGTTAATTATTTATATTTTTTGTGTGTTGTTTGTATTTTCAGTTCTACTTTATATCTTAATAATTACTACTTTACATTTCTTTCCACGGTCTTTCTGCTATGTTAATCCCTCTCTTTAACTCCTGTATTGCCTCCTGTGTATTCTTTATGTTTGGTTTGTTGGAGGGCTTTTTTTTTTTATGTTTTTTTTTTTTTTCAGAGAGCTTAGAATTTTTTTCTTTTTCTTTTCCTTTTTTTTTTTTTTTTTTTTTTTTTTTTTTGTCTAACATTGTTTTGCTGGGCATATTAGTCTAGGCTGGCTGCCATTGTCCTTTAGGATTTAAAAAGGATTACTCCAGGCACTCCAGGTGGCTTTCAAAGTTTCCATAGAAATATCAGCTGTTCTGATATGTTTTCCTTTATATGTGGCTTGAACTTAGAACTTTATTTTTTGCAGTTTTCAATACATTTTTCTTTGCTATGTATACCTAATGTTTTTAACTGTATTATATCAGTCATTTTCTTTTCTAGTCTTGTCTATTTGGTGTGCTGTGTGCTTCTTGTATCTATTTGGGTGGTTTGCAGAAGTTTTCTATCATCTTCTTGAAGAATTGGCCTACCTATGCCATTAACTTGAAATTCTTCTTTAGCTATGCCACAAAACATTTTTTTCCCATGGTTTCTGGTATCTCACATTTCTTGGATTCTTGATCATTTGTTTCCAAAAGACAATGTTTTCTTGCAGGCATCCATTGCCTCTGACTCATACTTTTCTCAACCCTCTTCTATAATGATCCACGAGTCTTGGGAGGCGGCAGAGGATGTGTTCTCTCTCTCTCTCTCTCTCTCTCTCTCTCTCTCTCTCTCTCTCTCTCTCTCTCTCTCCTGCAAATAGAAGGTTCTCCCATGAGGGCTGTGAAATTTATTGATCTTCTAGTATAAATCCTGAGTCATTAGGAGTCAGTCTAATATTAAGTCCTGTTAGCAGAGTCATACAGGGGTCAATGGGCTCCCTATCCATAGATCTTTGTCTTGATAATGGTACTGGATACAGGTTTTTTCTTGATAAGTGAATTGTAAATCCAACCAGAGAGTAGTTGTTTTCTGCCATGATATTCGTGCCCCTATTGCACCCCTAGATATTTCTTGGCAGGGTTGTTGCTACTGTAGCCAATAGGGTTCACAGATGGGATTCACTAAGGATTATATTCTTCTTTGATAGTGTGAATAGTACTTATAGCACCATGGGAGCTGACTAGTAGGAATAAAGCTTTAATATGTACACCAAACTAATTTTGCCATGTTCTACGATTCTAGTATTTGGTCTTTTCTACAGAAGGATTTAATTGGCAAGTTCTGGATGGTAATCTAGAGCAACAATAATAGTGTGTAGTGTTGCGGAGTGGTCTATGAAAACTCACTGGATAACAACTGCAAAGAAGTAACCAATTTCTGGAATCATACTTTTTTTAAATTTATTGTTTATTTTATTTATTTACATTTAAAATGTTGTTCCCCTTCCCAGGCTCCCCTCCGCAAACCCCTCATCTCATCCCCCATCCTTCTACCTCGAAGAGGGTGCTCCCCATCTACCTATCCACCCACTCTTGTCTCACCCCTTTAGCATCCCCCTCCTTTGGGGAAAAAGCCTCCAGAGGACTAAGTGCCTCCCTTCCCATTGATGCCAGTTAAGGCAACCCTTTGCTACATATGTAGCTGGAGCCATGAACTCCCCAACTCTTTGGTTGATAGTTTAGTCCCTGGGAGCTCTGAGGGGCCCGGTTAGTTGACATTGTTGTTTTTCCTGTGGGGTTGCAATCCCCTTCCACTCCTTAAGCTCTTCCCCTAACTCTTCCATTGGGGTCTCTGGGGCTCAGTCCGATGGTTGGCTGTTAATATCTGCATCTGTCTTAGTCAGGTGCTGGCAGAGTCTCCCAGAGGACAGGTTCCTGTCTGCAAGCACTTCTTCGCATCAGGAATAATGTTAGGGTTTAGTGTCTGCCAACGGGATGTATTCTAACGCAGGGAGGTCTTTGCATGGCTTTTTCTTCAGTCTCTGCTCCTTTTTTTTTCCCCCATGGTGTTTCCTTTAGACAGGAACAATTCTGGGTTAAAATTTTTGAGATAGATGGGTGGCCCAATCCCTCAACTGGGAGCCATGTCTTTCTACTGGAGGTCTTCCACTCTTATCTCCTCTCTGTTGGGTATTTCGGCTAATGTCATCACCATTGGGTCCTGAAAGCCTCTTGTATCCCTGGCATCTGGGACTTTCTAGTGATTTTCCCCAGTTCCTCCCCTCCCCATACATATTTCTATTCATTCTCCTGGCCCTCTGAACTTCTCTTCTGTCCCTTTCCATATCTGATCCTGTCCCTCCTTTTTCCCTTCCCTTGCCCTCTCCACTTCGGTCCCTCCCTCCCTCTACCTCCTTCTACCTCCTTCTACCTCACTCTACCTCACTCTACCTCCCGGTAATTATTTTGTTCCCCCTTTTAAGTGACATTGAAGCATCGACACGTTGGCCTTCCTTCTTGTTAGGCTTCATATGGTCTGTGAGTTGTATCACCGCTATTCTGAGCTTTGAGGCTAATATCTACTTGTTAGTGAGTACATACCATGTATGTCCATTTGGGTCTGGGTTACCACACTCAGGATGATATTTTCCAGTTCTATCCATTTGCCTGCAAAATTCACAAAGTCATCGTTTTTAATAACTGAGTCATATTCCATTGTGTAAATGTACCACGTTTTCTGTTTGACAGCTTCTGGTCTCTAGTACATCACTGTGGCTCTGTGTGGAGTAACTCCATCTTAATTATTTTTATTTATATGTGTGAAGCTCTTATAGTAGTAGGTTTCCATATTTCCTTTTGGAAGGGTCTTTCATGTTATTTATCCCTTTCCTGCCCTCTCCTATATCCTGTTCTTCATTTTCCATTTAGTTGAACATTTTCCACTCCATAATTTTATTTTAACCCCTTACATAAATGTTTCATGCCCACTTAGTTAAGCCCCACCCAATGGTCTCTTAGTGATAGGCTGACCTCTATTAACTTTTAATGTTTTATATCCAGCATTATTTTCCTAATAGCTATTCAAACAGTTTCAGGTATGAATAGTATTTACCCCTGTAATGCTGACTACTATTTCAAGGTGTGAATTTAGTTGTTTGTTTAAGTATTCACTCATTTAAGCACACAAGTGTCATTTCTATATTGGGATCTTCTATGAGTGAATAATTTTTATTAATGTTTTATCTAAATTTTGTAAGTTTTTACTTCTCTAGTGTATACAACTGGATGCAGACAGTGATCACTCTAAGAAGTTTATTGTTAGGGTCAGAAATAATTGCATAGTTTTATTCATATCAGATGTATCATTTCATGTTGTCACCTGTAATACATAATATGGTCATTTCTTTACAATCTCACCAGTGATTGGTGTTAATGCCTTTTAATATTGAGTTATTCTGATAGAGTATATCAGAGCCTATATTTAATAAATATAGATTATGATTTTTGGATTGTTGTAAATATATTCTCTCTCAACTTTTAACATGCTACTTGGTTATCTTTTTGCTTAATGCAACAGATATACATATGGTGGGCTATAATTTACAAAAGAAATTTTTAGATTGAATTCTATATAGATAAAATATTTGATTATTTGTCAATATCATTATTTCAGTATCTCCAAAATTTTTGATCTGTTTCCTTTTGCAATTATTTCACAACGTTAGGGCAAACAGCAAAAGTAAAAGTCTGGTGTAGGGCACTGGGTGGTGGGAAAATAAAGGGTGGGAGAGACCCAGGTCCTTCCAGAGCTTGGAGACCCTGGACAGGTGGAAGCGGGAGACTGCTGTGTGTGTGTTCCACTCTCCTGGTGAGTTTCTCGCTGTGGGAAGCCACATAACCCCAGTTCTTTAGGGGGAGGCCTATTCCATTGCTCCAGCAATGTCTAGATGAAAGGAGGCAGTCCATGATTTTAGGGCTTTATTGTAGAAAACAGAGAGAGAGAGAGAGAGAGAGAGAGAGAGAGAGAGAGAGAGAGAGAGAGATGAGAAAAGTAGGGCCATGGCTACATGGAGAGAAGGGGAAGGGAGAGGGAGAGAAGGAGCAAGAGGTAACTATGGTCCAGGGCATACCTGGCTGTAGTCAGAGGACTGTGGGGGTGGAGGCCAGCCAGAATACTAGGAATTAGCTCAGTGTTCTGTCCCTTGTAGAATTTTCTACTGGGTCTCTAGAGTAAGCCTCACTCAACCAGAACATAGATTGCCTTTCACGGTCCAACAGTCTGCCATTTTGAACCTAAGTACTATAATAAGACTTAACATTTTTCTTTTATTCTGGTAGTTTATACTTTATATACTATGTGTTAAAATTAGAAGATATACTTAATTGAATCCTGGATGGATTTCAAATTCAATACTCATATTACTATGTAAAGAAAAATTTAGCCAGGAAAATTTTAATATGTTGAAATTTAAATTTCCTAATTAGATTCATGGGTATTCTAGTGCATTATGAGCATAAAGCTTTTGCAAATTCCAAAGCTTATCCAGTTCTAGCTGGCCTGTCAGAACTATCCCTTGTTGCAGTGCCGAATTTATCAGTTTATAAATCAGTACAGCTTATCAAATTGTACATTAGTTCAGTGCAGTGAAGCCTGTAGGAGCTATCTTTGATATATCTGTAGGATATACATGTCTCTCTGTCAGCAATTTATCTGTTTATTTTCATTATACATGTTAATTAAAACATATTTTCAGAGTTTGAGGAGAGCCTGGTTTAAAAAGTGAGGTACTATACATGCAGGGCTACACAGAGAAGCCCTGCCTCAATGTGTATATATATATATAATATATATGTGTATATATTAGAAAAGTTGTAATAGTTTAGAGCTGAAAACTCTTGAAATACGCACAAAAATGATCAAATTATTGAAATAACTCTGCAATGAAAACACTAGTGTGACCCCTGGCAATGAGCAAACCGACATCTTGTTAGTGGTATTGTTCTTATATCGGTGAGGGACAGAGCAGCTAGTAGTTCTTTGTTTATTCTAGGTTTATAACTAGCTTGGTGGTCAAAGCTTTTTTATGCCAAGGATGCTGTTTTGATGAGGTGTGGTACCCACACTTTTTCTGTGGGTATAAGGATGCAACTTAGAATGTATCTGCACCTTGCCTGGGCAACACAGTAGAGCTGGCTCTGGAGGCATAGGTGTCAGGGAGCCACCCCAGAGGGCATGAGAGCAGGAGAGCTGATCCTGCCTTTTGTTGATAACTGCACTGGCTAGCCTAGCCAGAGTAGTGAGCAGTGCTAGAGAGCTCACCCTGATAGTACAAATATGGTTAAGCTGGCATGTTATCAAGGTCCAGATCCTGGGCTTTGTGTTGGCTCATTCCAAAATTTGTATCATATGCAAATGATTGGGATATGTGAAAGGGCCAGTCCTACTCATCCAAAGCTCTAGGATCTCTATGATACAGGACAACAATAGGATAACTAAGAGGAGGCCTGGTGAGAATCCAATATTGATAGTGTCACAAAAGCCAGGGACCACCAACTAGCCCAATGGCTCATTGCAATGAACATTTGCAAGGGACAATGTGTGGACAGAGGGATATACTATGAGACACAATGTGACACACTACAGCTTACTTGATGAGGTGCCTTTCTATGATTTGGATTTGTGTGTGTGTGTGTGTGTGTGTGTGTGTGTGTGTGTGTTATATTTTGGGGTCAATGTTGCAAGAGAGAAGGACGAATATAAGATGAGGAGATGAACATAACTGGGGTACATGATGTGAAACTCACAAAGAATCAATAAAATGTTTTTTTTTAAATAAAGAAAAATATTTATGTGGCCTGTGAAGAAGAAGGAGGAGGAAGAAAAGCATAGAGAAGACCTAATATTAAATTCATGAAAAAAAATGAAAGAAAAAGGCAATTGCTTTTTAAAAAGCTTATGGGATATCAGCAGTTACTTTACACCAGTAAAGTTGGTGAAATGAACAAAATTCTTGCAAAATATGGCTTCCTAAAACCAAGGTAACAAAGAAGTAATTTAAGTAGCTGTGTATCAGAGAGATGAATTGAATTTCTAAATTAATATATTTTCTTAAATGAAACTCAGTTGCAGATGCAGATGGCTTTATTGGTGAATGCTGCCAAACACTTAAAAAGAAATCAAACTGACTCTACACAATTTCTTTCAGAAAATAAGAGAAAATCATGACAAAGAAATCCTTTTATAATAGCATTAAAATTATAAAAGCAAAATATAAGACGAACATTACAGACTCACATTCTTAAAAATATCTGTAGTAAACCAGACACTTATATGTGTTTGTGCAATGATGATCACAGTTTGCTGTGAGAAGAAGCTTCTTTGAAAGGTGTGGTACCCACACTTATCTCTCCATGTAAGGATACAACTTAGAATGGAGTAAGGAATTGTTCTATTCTAGCAAAGTAGCCATACTAGATTCTTCTCTACATTTGATCTCACTAGTTCCAGAAAGCTGGCTAGTACCCTGCATGATTTCCCTCCTGTTGAGAAGCCTTAACTCCAACTAGACTACATTTAGTTATTTGAACTTGTGAGCATCACACTTGCATCTTTGCTTGGAGTGGTTCCTAGGTACCACAGGTGGGTAGGACTGTCAGTCACCTCCCCTTAAGTCAGGGAAGTGTAGCATTTCTGGAACTGTGGACCCTAGATCCCAATTAAAAAGGATTTCAAGTGGGATACAGCTCAAGTCATCTGTATCCTGTGTACTATGAATGTGGTATCTTCAGGAACGGAGGCCTACACTCAATCCCTAAGAGGAAACCAATGGTAACATAGATGTCTATATTGTTTTGAGAGTGATTTGAACAATCCTGATTAACCATTTGATGGGAGGTTTCTTGTGCCTGGAAACAATACACAGGTGAGCAGTTTTTGGAGAGCTCAATCCGAAGTGATAGATCTAGATCCTGGTTTTTGTAGTTATGGTTCAGGGGACACCACAGAAAGGGGGGCAGAGATATTAGAAGAGTCAGGATACTGAGCAGTCTCCTCTGAAACATTTTTTCCTAGAAATAGCTACATAAACAAGACTGGAAAAAAGAGAATATCCATGGACTTATTAACATAGAACTGAGTAGATTTTGTGGGGTCCCATCTCTAGACAAGGAATTACAGGTAGTAACTGCTAGGAGGAGAATCCAGTCTCTTCCAGGCATGAACCCCCTTAATGGTTATCAAATACAGAGGTCAGCCTTGAAGTCATATATACAACAATGAGAAAAATGAATTCAGGAGGCTGTATTTATATTTGTATGAACTCACCCCCCCCCATACTCATAATTATTAATCGGACAAAAAGAAGCTATTCTATGAACTTGAGAGGGGATGAGAATGGGAGAGGTTGGAGGAAAGAAATGGAGAAATAAAATTATTGCAATTCACTTTCAATTAAAATATATTTAAAAAACATAAAATAACCTAGAGCCAAGTCTTAAAAATAATTTTCACAGGCTTGCTCTAGTGGTATCTTAAATACAAAATACATGCATTAAAAATGGAAAGTAACTAGGGTACATTTATCAAAGTATATTATAAAACATTGTCTGGGAAAATTGATGAATAGTTTTGTAAATGTCATGATAGGCCAAGTTGATGAACTGCAAAATCCAAACTTTCAGTTGCTATTGTTACCAAATGAACTTATGTAATTGATGTAATACTGTTTAAAATAGCAGTAAATTTGTTTTTAGTTAAGTGGTCATGTTTAAAATATTTTTTATGTTCTCTCTTGTCTCTGTCTCTCTTTGTCTGTTTCTTTCTCTCTGTATGTGTGTGTACACATCACCACTTCCATGGGTAGGTGAGAAGACAGCTGGCAAGAGTTGGTTCTCTTCTTCTCCTATGTGGGTCTTTCATAACAAACTTAGCTAATTAGCTAATGAGGCTTAGTGGAGAGTGCATTCACTAGTTGGCCTCTCTCACAGGTTCTTGGTAGACCTTGACAGGCAGATTTCAACACATATGTGGGAAGACAAAAAACCAAGAGAGGTAAGACATTCTGCAACATGAAGAAAATGTAAAGTAGGTGTGCTGTAAATATTTATTGGTTTAAAAAAGTTCTATGTCAAAATTTAAGTGTTTCACAGGAATTTTATTTTGACAAATTTTGTATGTGATGAAAATTGACTCAATTCAAAAATGTAGGGCTGAGAAAATTTAAATGTAAATTTAAACCCTGAAGCTCTCAACATGTTTTACAAGTGGGTATTATACATAGATTTAGAGAAAGATAAGATAATTTGATCTTTAAAAGTACTGTGTCACTTAGAGTTCTTGTTTGCAGGTTGTGGGAAGTGATGCTGGCAAAGAAGCAAATGAACAACAACCAAAAAATACCAGCACAATGTCAGGCCTCGTAGACACAAGGGGGTTTCCACATGAGGTGGAAAGGGCAAAGAATGGAAGAGCCTCTGAGAGTCAGAAAGCAGCATCCATGACTACCAAAGCACTTGTGTTCTGCCCGTAACACCTTTGATGGAACTTAAGGAGCCAACCTCTTTTTGATAATGTGTCTCATTATTCACATCACAAATAAGGAAAATAATCAAATAAGACAAACATGGAGCATCCTTTTCAAAAAACATAAATGATAAAACAACTTTAAATAGATTAGAAGAGAAAAGAGCTATCCCACACCAGTCTAGAGCATTAATGAGCAAGACAGATAAATTGGTTTTTGGTCATTGTCTGTACCGAGTAGGTAAAATCATATCTAAATCCTCTGTAGTTTATTTACTTAAGGTACAGTTTTCTCTTTATTCGATAGAAGATCCCTTAAAAGTAGGTACTGCATGTTTCTTTATTATAAACTACAGGATATCTTCACAGTTAATAATGAGCACATTAATGTCCACATTGTAAGTAATAAATCATTGGAGGAGATGACTGAAGACAGATTTACAAGGTGGATTTGAAGTATATATATACTTGAAGTATATATAAAACATACTATAGTATGTTTATATATGCACATATGTTTATACATGTGTGTACATACAAATATAATTTGTAATGACAAAACAATAATAGATGTATAAGAAAAGGATCTTTTTGAATTAAAGTATATTTTTCAAAGAATTTAACTAAAAGAAAATGTGTGGATATTTCATTCCTTCTTAGAAGGGATAACAAAATACCCATTGAAGGAGTTGCAGAGACAAACTATGGAGCAAAGACTGAAAGAAGGACAATCCAGAGACTGTTCCACCTGGAATTCCTTTCCATATTCAATCATCAAACCCAGACACTATTGTGGATGTTAGCAAGTGCTGGTTGACAGGAGCCTGATATAGCTGTCTTCTGAGAGGCTCTGACAGTGCCTGACTAATACAGAAGTAAAGACTCACAACCGTCCATTGTACTGAGCATAGGGTCCCCATTGAAGGAGCTAGAGAAAGGACCCAAGGAGCTGAAGGAGTTTACAGCCTCTTAGGACAAACAACAATATGAACTAACTAGTACCCCCAGAGCTCCCAGGGACCAAACCATCAACCAAAGAGCACACATTGTGGGACTCATGGCTACAGCAGCATATGTAGCAGAGGATGGCCTAGTCAGTCATCAATGGGAAGAGAAGCCCTTGGTCCTGTGAAGGTTTATGCCCCAGTGTAGGGGAATGCCAGGGCCAGGAAATGGGAGAGGGTGGGTTGGTGAGCAGGGGGAGGGGGAAGGGAGATATCATTTGAAATGTCAACAAAGAAAATATCTAATAAAAAAAGAAAATATCTAATAAAAAAAGAAAATGTCTGAAGCTCATACACATACTAACTAATACACTTTTGAAATGATTAAACTCTGAGTGATGAAGATCAAATCATGTTTTATAGTCTTAGGAAGAGACTCTACCAGAAAATGAACAAGAAAGGATAGTGAAGTACTGTTTATATTTCTCGTTATTAAATATCACATTTCAATTTCTTATTTCATAGGTATATACAGAGTGCTGGGATCAGATCTAGGATCCATAAGAGTTTCTCATCTGAATCAAGGATTTATATGATATCCTTCTCAGATTTGCTTTGTGTTAATAACATTTAAAGTATATATTTGCCTCAAAGGTATCTTTAAAAAGAGTCGTTTCCAATGCCTAAGAATAGCAAAGTGGTAAAGAGAGATTTGGATGATGATGTCATTGAATCTGTCAAAGACCTCCTGTCCAATGAAGACTCAGTGGAAGATGTTTCTAAGAAGAGTGAACTAACGGTAGATGTTCAAGAAGAGAAAGATACAGATGCTGAAGATGGCTCTGAAGTTGATGATGAAAGGCCAGCTTGGAACAGTAAGCTACAATACATTCTGGCCCAAGTTGGATTTTCTGTAGGTCTGGGGAATGTGTGGAGGTTCCCATACCTCTGCCAAAAGAATGGTGGCGGTAAGTTGCATTCATTTGCTTTCACAATGAATTGCTACACCAGTAAATGGCAATCCGTTATTTCAGGTAGCTCCTATTGTTGCTGCAGTCTCATTAGTTCTGAAATTGTGAATTCTATTACAAAGCTAGGGAGATGCATTTGTGGGAAGACAGCCCAGCTCTGGGTTCAGATGAAGTTTCCATAGGAACAGATTGGCATCCTACAAATACTCAGGGATTGCTTAAGGTAACACATTTTCAAACTTATTCCCTGGATACTGTAAACATTGCTGAAGTATTCACAAAAATTTTTTTAACGTGTTATATTCTTTATGCATGCCAGAATTTTGCTTTCAATAAGAATCTAAAGCAATCAACACTGATGGAACATGAATGTTCTCTCTATGACTTATAACCTTTGAATTTTAAGTTGTCTCATTTTTTTTTTTTACCAAAAGCAGAGCTAACATGTAATTTAGAATGATTGTGGTCTTTAAATTGGGGCTAGCACTTTTAGAACTCATGAGAAGGAGTTTAACCAGATGGTTACAATAGTGCCAGTTATTATTTGTCCTTAGAGATTTTATACATTGATTCTAGTTCTATAACCCAGTTTCAACAGATACTTTAAAAAAGAGAACACTCTTTTAAAGAAAAACTAGTTCTATCATTATCAACACTTTTATTATGTTGGACACAATTATCAACATTTTTAAAAGAAATAGGCTTTCTAAAAAATCCATTGGGGGAGGGGGAAGTCAGCACAAAGGGAGAAATCCTAATAGCTCTGTAGTACACCCCACCCCAAAGAAACCAAAAACTAAAATCTAAAACCAACCAACCAAAGAAACAAAATCCCTGAGGAAACTCTAGATATGGTTCAAGTGAAATGCTTTTCTACCACACATGAAATCATAGATTCAATTCCTAGCCCAAGGCAGGGTGGGAATGAAGAAAGATAAATTGTTTTAAAATTTTGTTATATATGGATATAAAGTTTGTATACATAAAGTAGTATATGGATAAAAGTATATATCCTGGTCTATAAAGATGACTCAGTAGAAAAAGTCCACAGAGTGCAAGCTTGAGGACCTGAGTGTTGATTCCCATAATCCACATGAAGGCCATGCCTAGTGACATGCATCTGTAACTCTAATGTCCCTGGCAGGCAGTCCTATGAATCCCTGGGTATTGCCAGCTAGGCAGTCAAAGCAAAACAGTAAGTGCCAGTCTCAGTGAGAGACTTTATTTAAAAAAAAATAATAACTGCATTTTGATAGACAAAGATGCTTGAAATTGACCTCCACCTCTATGTGCTTATGGTCATGACCACATACAAACAAACCCAAACCTGCATATTCCATAAGGTATACACTTCATCATCAAATCTTAGGAGGATTATTTTGATATTTTGGGGGGTCTGTGATAGTGTAGTTGGCTGAAAACATATCTGGTTTTATTTGACTATGATTATAATCCATACACATTGTGTCAAATGAATAGAAGAACTCACGTACATTTTTTTCCCCTTAGTTGCTAAGATAAAGTACTAAGGTACTGTGGTGATTAAAGTGTTTTTGAGATGGTAGGATAATCCCACGAGATACACAGTTATCGGTTTGGGAAAGCAACCTACTTAACAGATCTACCTGCCTGAGAGCTAAGAATGTAATTTTACGTAGTGTGTCACATACCACTCACTGCTCAGAAAAATTCCCTAGCAAACTGATAATATCACATGGGGATTATTTTTGGTGTCAAAGATTAGCATCTGTAAATGACTGGGGTTTTTTTTTGTAACAAAAATGTTTATTTGGTTTTTTTGTTTGTTTTTTTGTTAATTAATGTTCATTTCATTTGCTAAGACTGGCAGAAGTGAATTCTGATTTCGAGATATTTCAGTTTCTACATCTTCCTGGAAGTTCTGCTAATGAAGGCAGCTCCAGCTTAGAGTCAGGTTTCATTCCTTGTAGTTGACATCCACCTTAATGGAGAGCTATTACAGAGTTAACATATAGCTATTAGTTATTAGCAAGACAAATCCCCCTATTTTCTTGATAAAAATAAGAGTCAAGATATTTTCTCTACTATTGATTTCTTGCCTAGAAATTAAAATGGAGAACAATATTGCATGTCTTGTGAGACATACGATGGATTGGAAAGGGACAACGAGTGTGTAACATAGTTTTCTATAAAGTTGATGAGTTTCTTTAAAAAGCACACACACACACACACACACACACACACACACACACAAAACAACCCAAACCCTTATTCATAAAGCATTTGAAGGATTTTCTGAATAAGAGGGAAAAAAAGAAAGTGGTCTAATACATATGTTGATTATATAGATGTTACATTTAATTCACAGGGCTAAGCTTTACACGTCTTAAGTTACAGAAGACTCCTCTTATTTGCAGTCACTGTGACAGATACACATAGCTCTTTCCCATGTTTCAAGCCATGTAAACTTTTCTGTATCATTCTCATTTCTTCCAGCTCAGTTCCTATGCATGTAAAATGGGATTGGTAATTGTAGCACACTATATTTGTGTGTATGCTCGTATGTACATGTGTATATTTGTGTACATGTGTGTGTGTGTGTGTGTGTGTGTGTGTCTGTATGTGTGTGCTGTGTAGTCCTCAAGGCATTTGTTCAGGTAAATGTTCTTGTACACCTAGGGAAAGTAGAAGAGCACATGGAGTGTCCTACTTTGACCTTGTCCACCTTACTCCTTTGTGACAGGATATATTTGTCAATGAACCCAGAGATAGGCTGCCAGCCTAGAAATTTGGATATATGATGTCCAGAGTGTAGGCCACATCACACTAATTTGTAGTGTTCTCATATACAATTGTACGTACATAACTTTTTCTCACCAATTAAATGTAAGAATGACATTTTCAAGCTATTCAAATGGTTTGCAAATCACTAGTTTTTACATGTGATTTTGATTGAAAACAGTTGTTTCCTTAACTGTGGGTGTTTTGCTACAAATATAACAGCATGTAGTTTTAATGAGAGATACAATGTATGTTAGTTTTACTTCCTAAACACTCTGTGCACATTTTCCTCTCAATTTTTGAAACAAAAAGAATATGGTTCCTGAAGTGAACTTTTTATGTGTGGCATATATGAAAACAAATCATATTGCATTTGTTAGAAATTACTTATTTTAATTTTTCTATCTTTCAGACCAGGTATTTACTCTTCTTTAGTATGACTTTATTTAGAATACAAAAAAAAATTTAATCCTGTCAAATGTCATTGGTCTCAATCCATGCCTTTGGAATGCTGGACTTAAAATAATTTAGGTTAGTCTTTAGTAAATAACTTTGTAAATACCATGTGAAGATGGATTTGAGTTTGTTAAGCTTATTGACAAGGAAAGCTATTTCAAAGAACTGATCCTTTATTTTCCAATGAAACTAATTAACTTTTCAACAAAATAAAAGTTAGGTTAAGGGGGCTGGAGAGATGACTAAGTGGTTAAGAGCACTGACTGTTCTTTCAGAGGTCAGAGTTCAATTCCCAGCAACCACATGTTGGCTCACAACCATCCGTAATGGGATCTAATGCCTTCTTCTGGTGTCTCTGAAGACATCGACAGTACACTCATATACATCAATAAATAACTCTTCTTAAAAAGTCGGGTTATTTATAAATGCCTTTTAATAAGAATTATTCTACCAAGAACCACAATTTAAAATTTTTAAACATTGCTATTATTTTGTATGTGTGTGTTTGTGTGTGGTGTATATGTGTATTGGGGAAATATGCATACAGAGTTCAGAGGAGATTCCAGGAGTCAGTTTTCTCCTTCCACTGTGGGTTCAAGGACTCAAACTCAGGTCATAAGACCCATGTAGTATGGGGTCACCTATGGAATCACCTAACTGCCCTGAGGGACTTCCTAGAGCAGTCAAATATAGTATTCAAAATTGTGAAAGTTTAAAAAGAAGGTCAGTTATGTTTCCTTCAAAAACTTCTATTTGTATCAGAAAAAAACCTTCAGATAGTGTCTTTTATCAAATGATTCTGATCAATTACTATGACTATTGAAACTATGACCCCTGTTTGTTCTTGTCTCTCTAGGTGCCTACCTTTTGCCATATTTAATACTACTTCTGGTGATAGGAATTCCACTTTTTTTCCTGGAACTTTCTGTGGGTCAAAGAATTCGGAGAGGCAGCATCGGGGTTTGGAATTACATAAGCCCTAAACTGGGTGGGATTGGATTCGCAAGTTGTGTAGTAAGTTTCAATCTGTGACATTGGCTCTTACCTGGGCTGGTTCGGATTGATGTATTCTTCATCTTTGTGAACTCCAAGTCGTTGTCTGTGCAATCATGTTTTAGAAGCTACTGGGACACAGAGCGCTTACTATGCGAAACTATCTGTGACTACAGATAATACTTGGATTTCATAACGTATTTTAAAAGTTCAACTCAGAAATATTGTTTTAAAGAAAAAATCATGTCTTTGAGAAGCAAACAAAAACGTACGATGAAGACTTAAAAATTGCTAGGTGCAGTGAATTCCACCTCGCGGTTTTAAGCAGGGTGACAGAGGATGCATGATGTAATCACATCCTTGTCTTTGGCAGGTGTGCTATTTTGTGGCTCTCTACTACAACGTCATCATTGGCTGGACATTGTTTTACTTTTCTCAGTCTTTTCAACAACCTCTTCCTTGGGATCAATGCCCTCTGGTGAAAAACGCATCTCATACTTGTAAGACATATCTTATATTTTCTCCTTATTTTTTAATGTTTTAAAGATTAGTAAAGGCAAAACAAAAAACAAAAACAAAAACAAAAACAAAAAACCCCTCTCTTTTCTGCTTTTTAAATTCCATAGTGAGTGGAAACAAACCCTTTGAAAGGAACATCATAATAGGCTTTCTTCTGCATTTGGAATGAACACTTCAGAGAGATAAAGTAGACATCATTTAATTTTACTGACTCTTTTCAGATTAATATAATGCACTTAAGGCTTGAGGGCTTTAGGTTAACTGATTTTGCAAACTTTCTGTTGTAAACCCCGAATACCCCAGGGTAAGCCTCATAATCATTAAAATCTACAAAAGGGATACAAAAACCTGATTGAACCGAATTTATTGTGTTTATGCAATTAGCTCTACTGCTTTGTAGTTTTCATTTTCTAAACCTTAAAAAGTAAAGAATCATTTTCTATAGAATGCACCTCACTCCCAAACTTAAAATTTTTCTATTAGCCATATTGAAGAAAGTAAAATGTAACAAGTGAAACACTTTATATATAAAATATGACACTTTGAACTTGCAATGTATGCAAATATTGCTTTGTTAGCATTACAGTTTACATTAGTTTTCATGCAGCAATTTTGACAATACTGTTTGAATTTTACACTACAGCTCACGTCACTTCATTCTAGTATTTCATCAAAATCCCCTTCGCAGCAGCTACCACATTTGACTGTGTAAGGCTAGTGTATCTGATAATTACGGGCCTGGGAATGAAAACATGAATTTTTTGTTTTAATTATTTCTCTAAGAAGTTCACATATATCTTAGGAATTCTTAATATGTATCAAAGAGGTTTACTAATTTTACAAAGTTTGTGTATTTTTGTTGCTTATTGCAATCAGGATTGCTGTTGTGAGGTTAACATTTTCCTAGGAAATGGTAAGAACTGTTGAGGTTTTGGTCTGCTTCTGTGTACTGTATGCATTGCTTAATTCTATACGAAAAGGTCTGGGCCTACAAGTGACCTCACACAAGATTTTGTTGTGTAAACTTTGTTGCTTGATTTAAAACTATTGGGTAAAAAAAAAATGACTACAGCCAATTGTTGGAGGGATTAGAGGTGGGTGAGTTTGGGGCGACCTCTTGGGGTGGGGAGAGATGAAGGGAGAGCAGAGGAATCTGCCATGAGGGGAGATGGACCATGAACATGTGGCCAGGAGAAACAGCAAGTTACTAGGGTACACTCCTGGGAAGGTAGCCAGGCCAGCAGTAAGAAGATGGGATGAGGGGTTACCCGTCCACCTCCCAGTAATTGTCAAAGCCAAATAAAATAACCATGGCCCAAGTCTCATTTATTTGCAAGCTTAAATTGGTTGTCGTACAAAGAACTGGCTAATGGGCTTGCTGAACACAACCCAGTATTACTCCTTACTGTATTATAGTTTGAACGATAGCATTTTGTCTTTATTCCCCTGACAGATATTGAGCCAGAATGTGAAAAAAGTTCTGCCACCACCTACTACTGGTACCGGGAAGCACTGGATATCACCAGTTCCATCTCTGAAAGTGGAGGCTTAAACTGGAAGATGACGATCTGCTTGCTGGTTGCCTGGGTTATGGTTTGTCTGGCCATGATCAAAGGCATTCAGTCCTCTGGAAAAGTTAGTATGTTAGAACCCCTCCCGCTTCTGCTAAGCATCATTTATGGGTACTGTCAATCCCTTTCAGCTATATGCCCAAATTCAAATGACAAATTGTTTGACTATTTTGTCTAGGCATCTACAAATTAGGCAAAAGTAATGCTTTAAAAGTGTCTCTAAAAAAGGCATAAGTAACAAAGTGTTTTATAGTGACATTTAATATCAGTTATAATATTTTTTTACTCCAGCATTTAAAGGTCTGCTTATTTTGCTACTTAATCATTATCTGTTGCATTAGTCTTCTGAGTACAATCCAGCTCAGTTATGGAAACTGCCGAGGTGAAGAAGTTCCTTTTTTCTGTTTGTTTATTTTTTATCATTTCCTTCTTTCAGGTGTTGTTTTAAAAAGTAATTTCACAGTGAATATTCAAATCATGAACATGAACGGTTGTGTGTTTCTTAAAGTTCTTGTTGTCCTCAAATAGTTAGAATAATTCAGACCAGCAACACAGAATAAAGAAAACCTGACAAGGGTATGCCTTCCAGTTCAAATACAAATTTAAGAACTCTGTGGTTGAAAAGAACATCAGTAGAGTGTGAAGTCTATATGGTTTGCTGCTTTTGTTTTAAAATGATGTGCTGGGGACATGATTGATCTTAATTCTTTTGTTTTCAAAAATATCAGAGTCCTATTCTCATCACCACCACTGTTTTAAAGCCCTTTTCATGTCTTAGCTGCTTCATAGCAAGAATTTAGTGCTGGCTCTTCTTGCTGACCCCTGTCGGTACATATACATATACATATACATATACATATACATATACATATACATATACATATACATATACGCAAACATACTCTAACATATACATATACATAGGCATATACATATATATATATATATATATAATAAATTTTGTTTTCAAAGTGTAGCTGTAACCATTCATCTTTTTCAGTCTAACTAGGCATCATAGGTTAGCAGCAGTCAGCAGAGAGGCAGTTGGACTACTCTATTATTATCATTGATAATAATAGAAATAATAACAAAGCATGGTGATTAATAATAATAATTATAATAATAATAATAGTAAATTGACATCAGCACAGGTGATTTGAGCAAAACCGGTATTAGGGACTGATGCTTAGTACGTGTTTTTTGTTCTGGGAACTGTTATGGTTTCTATTTTACATAATCCTAAAAGCTCTAAGATGCAGTTACTACTTCCAGAGCCATTTTACTGATTTTTAGAACCATGCTGGAGAAATTGGATGATATACTTAAAGATCATAAGAAATCTGTCTGAAGAATCGAATACCCACATAGTATGGAAAGAAGAGGAGAGAGCGAGAGAGAGAGAGAGAGAGAGAGAGAGAGAGAGAGAGAGAGAGAGGAGAGAAAGAGAGATCTTTTGTATTATTCTTTTCCTTTCTTTTATTTTTTTCTGAGACAAGTCTGTTTAGCCTAGCTTTTCTTGAACTGGGGTCTTCCTACCATCAATGTGGTAGTAAAATAGCCACGTGTCACCTTGTCTTGCTGTCTCCTGTCTTTAATTGAAGAGGCTGTGGGATGGGACACTCTATTCTGCTTTTAAGAAAGTATGATATTTATGCCCACCAAATTATAGCTTGGGAATGGGAATGAGGATGGACAGAAGTTGGTCTAATTCATCTTTGCCTCCTCTTATTTATTTTTAGGAAGAAATGTTGATGCCATTTTAGCCTGTAAATCACAGTTGACATGTTCCCGGCACTCTTTTTTTTTTTTTTTTTTTTTCTCTGCTATGGCTGCTATATTATTTTGCATGGCAGTGAGTGAGTAGAGTAGGTAACCCAACTAAGTGTCTTTAAATCTTTTGTTAAATGTTAACAACTTAATAATTTTAGACAGTGCTTTAATTGAGTATACCTTGACTATGTAGGATGCCACTGAAGTTAGATTATAAGTAAAGGAATAAACTCTTAAACCATGTCTAATCATATGTCCATAATTGCTAAGGTAAGAGCTTCCTCTGGACAGACACAGACATTGAAAAGCTGTCATGATCAAGTTCGCTAAGGTTTTCTCAGTTTGTATCTTATTGTAACTTAAAGAATAATTTCTTTTAAAGAATATAATAGTTTCTGCTATGCTATATTTATAAGTTATGGTTGTATACATGTATGAAATGCAAAGTTGATGCTATAATTGTGGAGGAGAATGTATAATAATTCAAACTAGCTGACACCTCTGTCATATCGAATATTCAACAATTTTTATAATGAGACTATTTGAAATTTACTCTCAGTGATATTGGCGGCACTTTTCCTATTATGTCTTTGATATAATGTAGTAAAAATGTATCAGTAGAATGGGGTACAACATATGTGATAGGTGTGACTTACTATTTCCGAGAGAGAGGCCTTTAATTAGGGAGAGAGTGACATTGAAGCAGAAGTTGAAACAAGGCCATGTTGTATTGTACAGAATGCTCTAATAAAATTCAGGGTCTCTTCCACTGAACTGTTTATACTTATCCTGAAAAATTTTCACAGTTCAGGGGGGCCAAAAGCTAGTAGTGTTTAAATCAACACAGTTCTTTAGTATGGAATAATAAGAGGAGCATGACAAAGGATGAATGTAAAGCTCTGTATGTGCACTAAAGAACCAAGCAAAAGCCTGGAGAAAAATTTATGCAGGTATTGGGTAAAGAGGAGTTCTGGAGGCCGGCTTGTGCAAATTGTCTCTGACGAAAGATGAGAATTTGTTATATAGTTTCTTAGACATGCAAATACACGTTGAGCATGGAGGGAGTGATGCTAACTGAAGCCTGAGGGACAAAAGTAGGAGGCTGGTAATTTCTCTAGCCATGGAAAAGGTCCCACATGCAACTGCATCACTGACTTCAGATAGCTTTTATTTTCCTGCCTTTATTAAGGAGAAGAGACATGGTTGGTCTGTGATCACAGTCTAGAACCATAGAACAAAGAACAGGACCATGACCAGATATCAAGATGTAGCGTGACTAAGAGTGATGACAAAGCCGGGCGGTGGTGGTGCACGCCTTTAATCCCAGCACTTGGGAGGCAGAGGTGGGTGGATTTCTGAGTTTGAGGCCAGCCTGGTCTACAGAGTAAGTTCCAGTACAGCCAGGGCTACACAGAGAAATCCTGTCTCAACCCCCCCCCCCAAAAAAAAAAAAAGTGATAATAAATGCTCAAAAAGAAAATCTAATAAATGCTCAAAAAGAAAATCTTTTATGCTTGATGATGCTTGGTGTCAATGAAATTGCTTGCCTCCATAGTAGACAGCTCAAAATTATTGTGGTTGACAACAACTTTAAGGAGGTTTAAAATTAAACAAAAGAGTATATCCCATTTCTCTGATCTAAGAATATGTACTTCTTAGGCTATACAAGGCTCATGGGAAATTCTGTTTATCTAGTTATTTTACCAAAATATTGTAGCATTGGCTATGTTCAGAAGCTCTCTATGCCCTTGTTACATTTTATTCAATTTCTGCCTCCATATTAGAAGACTGAAAAATAAAATACTCTCAACATGCTTCAGCTCCAAGGTGATGTTCATTGTTAGCATTTCTTTGTTATTGATATGTTAATCTATTAAATATGGTTCATACATTGTTTTCTT
Organism: Montemys delectorum; assembly: GCA_019843815.1. Lineage (NCBI taxonomy): Eukaryota > Metazoa > Chordata > Mammalia > Rodentia > Muridae > Montemys > Montemys delectorum. Next base: position 26,767 of record JADRCD010223392.1, read on the forward strand.
TATTCTGTCAAGTGGCTTCCATGTTTTATCTTTAATTTACAACAAAGTCAATAAATTCAGAAGGAGTAAGTTAATTGCAGAATTAAGTACCTAATAAATGTCAGAACTAAAGCCAGGCAACCAAATCTTCAAAAGTAAGGTTTTTTTTTTTTTCTGAATGTGTCTTTATAATAAATATTTTTATATAAAGAGAAAAACAATTGATTTTAATATATTTTCTAATTTTAGTAGAATAACAAAAGGAAAATATCTTGTATAATATTTTGCTTGATAAACTAATCTTTCACTTAGGGTAATTGCTGTGAAAAATATTTTGGTTAACAACTCTTAAGAAGCTTAAAATTATCACAGGAACATATTTTGTTTCTCTATTCTATTTTTTTTCTCTATTCTAAATCCACACTTAGACTGTACAAGGCTTATGGACACTGTCTATTTATCTATTTATCTTATAAAAGTACTGAATACTTGCTGTTTACCAGAAACTGTTTTAATTCTAGAAATACAACAAGAAACAAAGCCTGGACTTAGGAGTTTTCTATTCTAGTGACAGATGCAAACCACATATTTGCAGAAATAATATCAAGTAGCAGTGGATAATATCAATGTATAAATGGATGAGATTTAGGTAGCAATATACCAAAAAAGTTATTTTAGATAACAATGTGCACGTATCTGTGGTATATATAGGCAGATTTAATTGAATATTTATTGTCAATTTCATAAAAGATTTTGCTATAAAATATAGCTATTGGTATAAATGTACATCTGTGTTTAAGAAAAATGTGTATACTTTACACAGTGCTTAACTAAGAAACATTCTTTTAACTCTTAGAATTTTAAATTAACTATGAATCTTTCTCTGATTAGAGAAGAATAGAGCCAAAGGTTTGGCATACTTAATAGTATTCACCTGTTGGAAATTTTGACAGTTTTCACATTTTAATTTGAAATACTTCAGTTTTCCCTTAAGAACACACTAAATTCAGATCACCGTATTAAAGAACATGAATGTGTATTAAACTAATAAAAATGGAAATAATTGGGACTAGATATTAAGGATAGAATTTTAAAATATTTTACAATAAAGATATCATATTTTAGAGAATGTGTACACAATAGAAACCTTAAACTTTCTATAGCAAGTTTCTCTTTAATTTTATCTATAGTATTTTTGAGTACAGTATTTATTTAATGTACAGTATTTTTGATGATTTCCTGTAAGCTGTGCACTAGTGAATACTGATATTAATAGAGAGTCTCTGTCCTCCAAAAACCGATAGTGTAAGGAGCCTGGCAGGTATTTGCTGTACTAATGTATCATAATGGAGACAAAGAGAACATGCATGAGACAGTTATTGAAATGATCTTCGAGTTTGGGAAGTTTAACAAAGTGAGTAATTGGGGAACATTGCTAAGATTGCTGGAGGGAAATTACCAGAAGGTTCCGAGACAGGTCACTGTAGGCACAGAATCCAGCATGCACCAAGCCCAGAGGATGCGAACTGCTCCCCTGTGACTCTAACATACAGTCTGAGGAGTGGGAGGGAGCTAAAGCAAGAAGCGTGACCTGCTTGCTGATGGACATTGAAGTGTCTGCAGAAACTGGTCAAACCATGGGCTGTTATAGAATGAATGCTGTAAAGAGCTGAAGATTTTAAACAATTCAGCAAACATCTGACTTCTAGAAAACCTCCTACTATAGAGCGGTGGATGTCGGATCTCTGGGATGCAGAGGGGAGCTGACCAGAAGAGTCCAGAGGAAAGATGAGCAGGAAATACACTGAGAATCAGGAAAGTCTTTCAAGTCAGTTAGGAAGACATAAATGGAGTTTGATTTTAAAATGTGCAGAGAAGATTTCATGCTTTTGGTAGCCTCGGAATCGTCGAGAGCTACGATGGAATGAGACCCAGGGGCCTTGCAGGTGGAAAGTATTCTAGGCGTCAGAGAGAAACAGAAGAGGAACTCCCAGTTCTGAAAGCACCTTAACAAGGAGAAACTAGGAAATGAAATCATATTATCAAACCAGAGGACAATCTAAGATTAATCAAAAATTATTGGAAAGATGGCTGTTTTTACTAGTGAAAATAGATTTATTAAAATATTGATTTTAAGACGTTGACTTTCTACATGTAAAATTAACTTATTCCTGTTATCTTCACTGTGTTTAAGTATGACTTTCAGAGGATAAACCACAAAGGAAGTACACAGAAGCATCTTGCTTTATGTTGCAAGGTCTTTACAGTTACTCCATTCACACACTCCCTACTCTGAGGCCTCCTCTGCTTTGAGCGTTTCCATTTCTTCTCCTAACTTCCTTTCCTTTGCTCTTTACACACATTCATATTGTGTAGCTATTCTGTGTCTGCAAGTGGTTTAGGAGTTCAAGATCTGGTAGTAATCCGGAAAGGCGTGGTTTCCATTCTCACAGAGTTTATACAACAGCTGGGTGGACAGAGTGTGAGAAAATTCAATCAAGGTAGCTTTGGCAGGGCTACATGACATCACAGACAAAACTGGACCTAATGGTAATGTCTCCAAGGTGATATCACCTCTACTTTGACAGAAGTGACAGCAGATGGTGGGTTCATTTTGGAAAAAGGAGTCTTGGGGTGCTCAGGATGACTCCTGGGGGAAGATGGTTCTGACTGGAGAGGAGAAGCAGGCAGTGTGCTTTCAGGCAGTGGCTGATGGTGTTGAGCCTACCAGGTGGCAAGAGCTTGAGGGCCTGAGCTCTGCAGCAAGAAAACATATCAGGTCAAAGCTTTGCAGGGATGCAGGAGCAATTAGAAATTTGTTCAATGCTATTAGAAACACTTAGAAGAAAACAACACAGCCGGGATGCTGATCTGGAAACCATGCGTGTGCTGCAGATTGTCTTGGAAATCTATGCATCTTTGACTCCAGCAACTGGGTATCTAGGGCCGTTTTCTGAAAAAGAGAGGCCACAGCAAGAAGGGGAATTTCAGCAGTTTGCTTTTCCGGTGGGAACGTTTTAGACCTATTAGATCCCTACTTGGAAATTTCAAGAAGATAGCTAATGCCTGGGTAAAATGTTTCCTTTGGGTGATAGCAATTTCCTGAGTTCCTCAGAGGCAAACATTGCAGAAACAAATGGTGAAAGGATTTACAGTGAATTTGATGCATACAAATTATTCAGTATATTGGGAACTTTATGGATTCACCATGAAACATCAACTCAAAATGTGTGTGAAACATTAAACCAGGACTTGTTAGGAAATTCATGACATTTCTTTCCTAAATATTGCTTTTAAATATTGAATACAAACGAGCAGCACCATTCATCCTACATCATATTTCTGCACTAACTGAAGGAAAAGTAAGTCAGTGTTTCTCTGTGCAAGCACACAATGAAATACTATTCAGCTATTGAGTAGAATTCAATCCTGCTAATTGAAGCAGCATAGGTGGTATACATTTTATATATTTTTAAATATTCTGTACACACACACACACGTACATATTACATATTATTCATCTACTAGATGGGGTGAAGTCCTGTAACTTACAGAAATATATAACTTAGGTGAAGTAAACCACCAAGAGACACACAAATTCTAAGTGCTCTTCTGTCTGGATGCTAAAGAAGTCTATTACATAAAAGCAGAGGGCAGAATAGTGTTTATTCTAGAGGTGGAGAAGGGAAAAGAAGGATAAAAATCTGTTGGACAATGGTACCCAAAAGACAAAAGGAAGAACACAATCTAGCATTCTGTTGCACACTGGGGTGGATATTGTTTAGAACATTTTACTGTGCATCCTAAAATAATTAGAAGAGAAGAATTTAAAGGATCTCATCAAAATGTTAATCATCTTAATGTTGTTGTTAAACATTTTATATATATATTGAATTATGCTGTACCCTATCAATATATGCGACAATATGAATCAGTCTGAACAAAGTTTTATTTATGTCTCAAATGAGATTTAAAGAAGTATGAATACAGAGTAGTCTTCTTAAAAAGTGACTTTAGGAGCTGTTATCAATAGTGTTAAACAAGCAGTGGCTAGTAAGAGTATAGTTTTAACTACAGCCATTCATTGAACTGAGTACACGGTCCCCAATGAAGGAGTTAGAGAAAGGTTCTATGGAGCTGAAGGGTTTGCAGCCCCTTAGGATGAACAACAATTACTAACTAGTACCCTCAGAGCTCCCAGGGACCCAACCACCAATCAAGGACTATACAGGGTGGGATTGAATGTACTGGCAGCAGGTATATAGTAGAGGATTGCAAATTCGATCATCAATAGGAGTAAAGGACCTCGGCCTTGTGAAGGTTTTGTGCCCCAGTGTAGGGGAATGCCAGGGCCAATAAGTGGGAGAGGGTGGGGGGACAGGCATTGGGAGGGGGGAGGCAAAAGGGGTTTGTTCTTGTTTTTGTTTGTTTGTTTGTTTGTTTGTTTGTTTTGGAGGAGAAAATGGGAAAGGGAAAATGTACATGTAAATAAAGAAAATACCTTAGTAAAAAAACAAACAAACAAACAAAAAAAACACAAAAAACAAACAAACAAAAAAAAAGAATGATCATTCGTCTGTCTCATCTATTATCATTTCTCTTTGTTTGCAGATCATGTATTTTAGTTCTCTGTTCCCCTATGTGGTACTTGTATGCTTCCTAATAAGATCTCTCCTTTTAAATGGTTCAATTGATGGCATCCGACACATGTTCACCCCTAAGGTATGTATAGCTTATTTTCCATTACATTTATTGTAAAAATGTCCCCAAAGCTATGCTTAAGGGCCAATTATTTTAACATCAATAGGTTAGATTTCTAAAATATAGTATGTTAACCACTCCAGAAAAGAGGGCTTCCTGTATTTCCAGTTGGATCTACTTCTAATTTTTAAAACCTACCATTCTGGTCTATGAGTATGATTGCCATTATTTAAATGGGAAAATTCATTCTTCTTATGAGCTAGCTTATGATTTTTCCATTGATAAATTTGGGAACCTTTGATCTACATTTGCCCATCACCCTTTAGTTGAGGGGTTCCTATGCAACTTGAGTAACTGATCATTTGGAACATCAACAACAGTATTTTCCTGCTCGAAAAACTAATGAAAATATTAATCTCCTGAGTGTCCGCAGTTTACTGATAATCTAAAATCCACAGGCTCCGAGGAAGGATCTGACTGTTTTTCAGGATATTGTCTCATAGAGAAGTAGTGTTTTTCTGGGGAATGTTTCACATCCTCTGGAGTCTTAGTTGTAATGGTATGCTTGGGAATTTTTAGACGAACACACATATTTCAGCAACATTTTCGTTAGCTTCATACAGAGTGTGAAATTCATAACAGTATTCTATGAAACAGATCTAAGCTTATGACTGTGTATCTTGACCCTGGTTACCCATAAAGGACTTGTAGACTTAATCATGTCTTGTTATTTTTAACTGTACAGGAAACAGAAATAGGTTTGGGAGTGTATGTATTTTTGTGATTCACCAAATTAAGGTTCCAGCTCCCCATTCACTTGTTAAGACTCTGGTAAGGAAGTCATAAGATGCGGTTAAAACAGTTGAGACTCTGAAGGTTATATAAAGGATGACTGTGGAGCTGGGGTGGTCCTGGAAGCAGGGGAGCAGAAGGGATTAGATTCTGTGGAATTCTTTGTCAGCTGCCTTGTTAAGAGGTAAAAGAAGCTGTGTTCTTTGCATGTCTGGCTCTGAGTTTGTATTCATTTTGTAGGAGCAAGAATGCTGATGTGGGTGTCTGGTTTTCTTCTGTAGTTCAAAAGTGCTCTTTAATATTTGGTGCCCTTGAGAACTTCCAGTGAACGCTGCTTTAAATTCATAAATTTCTACCACCTTAGAATTAAAATCTGCTTCAAGCCTTACATACTTAATAATCCAAACTATTTATATTCAGAGCATTGAAGAAAATGTTTCTTGAGTTCAATGTAACTCATTCTTCTGGGTAAACCTCTGAAAACTACTTTCTAAGCTCACAACTGGTTGTCACACAGTTCTGCAGTTTGATTTTAGTATGCACTTTAGAACCGATATAACCTTTTAAAAGGATCTAGTATTTAAAATTTCAGCATAAATCAACATTTTTAATTTGCTCTATCAATCCATGTTAAAATTCTAGTTCTTTTCCTTTCCTCTCCTCTCCTCTCCTCCCCTCTCCTTTTCCTTCCTCCCTCCCTTCCTTCCTTCCTTCCTTCCTTCCTTCCTTCCTTCCTTCCTTCCTTCCTTCCTTCCTTCCTTCCTTCCTTCTTTTCTCTTTTTTCAGTTCACTTTCCAGTTATCATTGATGAAATGGTGTTAGTTTACTCTAGGGCAGTGGTTTTCAACCTGTGGATTGCAAACCCTTTGACAAACATCCATCTTCAAAAATATTCACATTATGATTCATAGCAGTAGCAACATTTTAGTTGTAAAGTAGCAAAGGATACTTGTTTGGTTGGGAGTCACTACAACATGAGGAACTGTATTAAAGGGCTGCAGCATTAGGAAGGTTGAGAGTCACTGGTCTCGCGTGATGCTATAAAAATTATAATAATTATAACGTACTTTTTGTTTGTTTCCAGTCATCCTTGATCATCTCAAACTTAGTTCAGACTGGTCTCAAACCTATGGTCTCCTGTTTCAGCCTCCTAGGTTCTGTGATTGTGGGCTTGAGCTACCACACTTGGGTATATGTTATTTTTAATTTACATAGTTTATGGAGGGAAGAAAGTGACTAAGCACACAAACTACCCAGAAAAAGCAAAGTGGAAATTCAATTTGGATACAGAGTAAACGAAATCTTTGGAAATGTCTCTTTTCTGCCATCTAGTGGTAACTCCATGATAGACAGTTCAACGTATTTGGAATTAAGCGTCACAGTGATACAGAATAGCAACATAGAAATACTCCACAAACATGTGTGCATATTAGATAATTACTTAATTATAAATAAAACCATTATATTTGATAATAATTCATAAAGTATTAAAATAATCAAAAATTAATGCTAATTAAAATTAACCGAAGCCCTACCTCCCAATATCTGAGGGAAAGTGTGAGTTTTAAAGGTCACATATATTACTATTTATATCTGCCTCTGACCTGCCGTGTATTGTTGTCTGGTTTCTTCTCTTTACAAAGCCTCAGATATTAGATTTAACGACTACGTGGACTTCTGTGAATATTAAATGAGAAAAAAAAACATGAAAAGTGCTTATCTGTATTTTCCACTTACAGTCTGCATACACTATCAATATTGGACAATTAGAATTTGGCTGGTACTATGGAGATGATTTTGTTTTTAGTCTTTCTACTGAAAAAAGCTGAATCCAGAGGACTACTACTTGGCTTGCTATTTCATTAAATTACTTAGTGGCAGCATGATCTGAACCTTGGTAGATTTCATATACTTAGCATTGCCCCTTGACATTGCCTTCAATAAAATTTGACCTTAAGGTTAGAAAGAGAAACAATACAAATTAAGCATTGTTTTGTGACTGGGAATGAACTCAAATGAATTCAAATATCTACTGAGTTCCATGTCAGCTGTAAATAATGTCAACTTTTGTCTTTAACTATTTTATTGCATTCTGGAAAGATTTGATGATTTTTATGGAACTTGTTTATATATTCAGAACACTAATGATGCAGTAGGCTTTCTTCTATTATCAAAGAAATGGCTTTCATTAAAATGAATGAACAACACCAACTGACAGTTACAGCAGCAGCCGAATCCTACCAATTACATACTGGTTAGCTCCATTATCAGATTTTCATCAGAAAACTCAAAATTCGAGAGAATAGTGATGTGAAGTAACTATTTTACTTGTGCTGGAAATTGGTTTATTATGCTTTTGAAAAGACAAAGAAAGATATACGATGGGGAATTAGTGAAGACTAGTAATTTCTCTGTCATAGTCTTCTGTGATGATTTATCAGAAACACTGACAAGCTCTTTTGTAAGTCAATCCCCACGTAAGGGCTTGTAGATGCTATTTCCTGTTGCATCCTTAGTTGCTTTCCTAGAAAATATAGTTACTTATTACACTATTTTATATAATATTTAGTATATATATTTATATTAAAATGATATAATTCCATATAAGTGAATTTCTTAGAACTAGGAATTTATTACTAATTTCTCTTCTTTTCAATTTCAAACAGCTTGAAATGATGCTGGAGCCCAAGGTTTGGAGAGAGGCAGCCACTCAGGTCTTCTTTGCATTGGGTTTGGGATTTGGTGGAGTCATTGCGTTTTCGAGTTATAACAAGAGAGACAACAACTGCCACTTCGACGCTGTCCTCGTGTCATTCATCAACTTTTTCACTTCAGTCCTGGCAACGCTGGTGGTGTTTGCAGTTCTGGGGTTCAAAGCCAATATCGTAAATGAAAAATGCATTTCACAGTATGGATAATTAATCTCCACTAGCATTTCACGCTATAATTCTCTATAAAATAGGCATCAAAGAACCCCGGGTGCTCATTCTCCATCTGTTGTACTTTTCAGAAATTCTGAGATGATCTTGAAACTTTTGAAAATGGGAAACATTAGTTGGGATGTCATTCCCCATCACATCAACCTCTCAGCTGTCACTGTGGAAGATTATCATTTAGTTTACGACATCGTTCAAAAAGTGAAGGAGGAGGAGTTTGCTGTTCTTCATCTCAACGCCTGTCAAATTGAGGATGAGCTAAATAAAGTTAGTAGGCCATGTCTGAACAGTCAAAAAATTATCATTTAGTTAAAGTATGCTTCATCGGAGGACTTCTTCAGGAAAGGGGATTGCAAAAGGCCTGGGGATACAGCTTCTAAATTCTCAGATAACTCTGAATCTCATGGAGTATGTTTACTTACAAAGATTTTCATTTTTTTTATAAACAGTCTTATTGATATAGTCACACTAGTATGCAGTCTTAGCATAAATAAGTTAATATCCCCTCCAGAATGAAGACTAATCTGAATCAGATTTTACTATAAAAACTAGTACTGAATTTGAATTTTGATTCCTGAGTTTTTGATGAATGAATGATAATTTTGGTTATTTTGACAGCTCAGCTAAACAAATTCTGGTTATATCTTTTTCTTACAGTATAATTTATTTTAATCAATAAGGAATTAGGTAAAAGCAATTAATGTTCTTCTGTTGGTTGCTACTGTTTGCTTACATTGCCAAAAAGGATGATAGAAATTATCCAATAGTTGCTTTGAGTAGGACAGTTAACTATGCCTGGAACACAACATAGAGATCTCATACTATGATTAAAGGCATAAGTAAATTTGACAACCTTGAATTGTAAAATAAAATACAATTTATTGGTTTTCATAATTAAAAAATTCTAACATTTGCTGAATCAGTGAAATAACACTGTCAACTGGCTTAGAGTTCTACATTTTTAATAAGATGTGTCACTGTGTGTATGTGTGAGGGCACTACTTCTTGTGGGCGTGTATAGAGAGGTCACAAGCTGTCAGATGTGTTCATTCATCACTTTTCTTTTTTGTGGCCTGAGACTGGGTGTCTCAGTATGCCTGGAACTTGATGCTGTGATCCACAGAGATCTGCATTCCTTGTCTGTGTGTGTCACCAAGCCCTCACACCTGTGATGCAGTTATATAGACACATGACAGAAGGCCTGACTTTTACAAGGCTGGTAGGGATCTGTATTAAAATCCTCATGTTTGTGTAGCAAACATTTCCCTCACTGACCCATGGCCTCATTTTTTCATTAATTTTTTTTTTCTCCATGGATGGATATTAATTGTACACAGTACATAAGAACATTTTTGTTGGAGAGTTTTATTCCTCCAATATATAATCCTCTTCATAGGTCTTCCTGCTCTTTTTTTCTCCTGGCCATGTTGCTTATACTTATATATATAAACATATATATTCTTTTACACACACACACACAAATGCACACACATATGTATATGATTCACAAATGGGAAAAAACATTCAAGGTCAGTCTTCCTGAAACTAATTAATCTGCTTGATGTGCTTAAAAGGTGTGACAGCTCTTTATAGCTAAAACAGTCCTGTCATGTATAGATAGGACATCGTATCTGCCATTCCTCTGCTGGTAGACCCCTCGGTTGGTTCCATAACTAAGCTGTTGTCAATAGTTCTGCAATAACTAATTGCCAGTATACATGTGATATGTTGACTTGGAGCTCTATGAGTGAATACAAAGCATAGTACAGTTGGACTTTACTGTATATCTGTTTCATTTTGGGGGAAAAATTCCTTGTGGTTTCCATGCAGATTGGACTAGTTTCCTTCCTACTAATGGTGGATTTAATTCCTTTCCTCAACAATTTCACCAGTCATTTTTGTGATTTCTTAATGATTGATATTCAGACTTGAGTCAGAGGGAATTGGAATATAGTTTTAATTGTCATTTCTCAGATGGCTAATGAAGCTGAGCCCTGTGAATATGTTTATTTGTACTTCATCTTTTGAGAAATGTTTATTTAATTAGGCCATTTATTTCTGAGGCTATTTCACTCTTGTCATTTACTAGCTAACGGTCTTTGTACACTGTGGATATTAATCATTGGTTATTTTGCATAGCAAGCAGACTGTCTCTCATCTGTAGCTTATCTAGTCACTTGATTATTTACTTTCTTATATATAGAAATTTAACTTCATGATATCTGTGTTTTCAGATGTTGGCATCATTTGGTGTGCAAATGGACTCCTATTTAGAAAGTCTTTGTATATAACCATAATTGGTGTGTTTCTCCTAACTTTTTTTCATCTAACAGTTTCAGTGATTATGGAAATTATCATATTAACTCCAATTTTTCTTTTTTAAAAGATTTATTTATTTATTTTATGAGTACACTGTAGTTGTCTTCAGATATACCAGAAGAGGGCATCAGATCTCATTACAGATGGTTGCTAGGAATTGAACTCAGGACCTCTGGAAGAGCAGTCAGTGCTCTTAACCACTGGGCCATCTCTTTAAATCTGCAATTTTTTCTTAATATTAGAATACAGGCATGTTAGACTTAGTTAAGATGCATATAAAATAGAAATTTTATTGACAATGTGTTTTTTTAATTCTAAAATATTTTTGTTGATAACATATTCTTTCATACAATATATCTTGACCAGAGTTTTCCCTCTCTCTACCTCTCCCAACACCCTCTCTCTAGCCACCTCACCTCTCCCCCAGATTCATTCCCCCTCAGGTTTCCTGTTTTAAAAATAGCAGGCCTCCAAGTGACTATAACCCAGCAGGATAAATCAAGATAGAATGAGACAAGGCAAAAGCCCTCCTATGCAGGCTGGAGAAGGCATCCCAGCAGGAGGAAAGGATGTGTTTTGATACAGTACATTGTAATCACACCTTTCCCTCTTTGAGGCCTTTCTAGCTGCTTCCCACTTCCCCATACTCTTCCATTTCTTTCTAATTAGAAACCAAAACCCAAACCAAACTAATGGAAAAGCAGAACACAGGCAAACAAAGGGACCAAAAAATGTGTTTCTTGTTGTTGTTTGTTTTGAAATAGATTTTTTTTATTATTGAAAAGTTGCATTCTATAATCCAGAATTCCTTTTACTCTTTGCATTCCTTCACGTCAAATTTTTATTCTTCACATTATCTGTTTTCTTTATTCTAATTAACTAAGCTACTTCATAGGCCAGAAATATTTGCATACATCTGTATATATTTTGTTTGGTTTTTATTACAGCAAATCAATACTTATATTCATAAGCCCTAACAAAATTAAAAATACCATAAACTTATTAATGTACTGCATTATTCCAGGATGTTTGAAGTAACAAGCAATGTTGTCTAGTTGTATATTTTGTTCAGCAACGCTGAACTGTATTTCACTCTGTGGTCGCTCCATATCATCCATATGGGTCCAGGGGATGAGAACATGATTTAAGGTATAAAGCATATGTTAGCATATTTCTTTGCAGTAGCTCTGGCCATTACATATTGCTTTCTCCACCTTCATGATGATAAGAAACTTCTCCTGATCTTGCTCTTGGTTAGCATCTCTTGATCTTGCTCTGATCTTGCTGCTCTCTTCTGTGTTCTGCAGGCTGTGCAGGGCACTGGCTTGGCTTTTATTGCCTTTACGGAGGCCATGACACATTTCCCTGCATCTCCCTTCTGGTCAGTGATGTTTTTCCTCATGCTGATAAATCTCGGGCTTGGCAGCATGTTTGGAACCATTGAAGGGATCATCACTCCTATTGTGGATACGTTCAAAGTGAGGAAGGAAATACTCACTGGTGAGACTTTACTCTTGACTTCAATGTAGCCCATTTACATGGGTGAGAGTTTAGAGACTGTAATTGGACTGTGTTATCTCTTAGATGTTACTAATATCTATAAGATAATAGACTATAATTTATAATAATTCAATAGTAGGTATAATTATTTTAGTGCATTAATGTTTTTTAAGGACAAAAGACATTTATACTTCTATCTTCTTCAATATGTAGTTTGTATTTCTGTCCTATATTGGTTACTTGTCAATTGCTATGATAAAACACCTTGTCCAATGCAACTTATAGAATTAAATTTATTTGGGTTTGACATTTTGAGTGGGTTAGAGATGCTGAGGGAGCAGGCAGTTGGACCAACAGCTGAGATCTCACGTCTGGATCCACAAAGAGGAAGTAGAGAGAGCTATAACTTGCTGCATTTAATTTTACTCATTTATGTTAAAAGGAGATTGAGACATGTAATATAGTCATTGTTTATTTATCTTAAGTACCAAGAAGTCTAAGGTAGTGGCTTTAAGTTGTGTGGAAAAGTCTCATGGCTACAAATGTATCTGTAAGTTTTTATATTAACAGCAAATGTCCTTAAGTTTATGGATGTGTTTCTTAGATGTTAAGCAAGAAACAAGTTTTGAATAGCTCTTCCTAGTTGTTGCTTGGTAATCAGAATATTCAGACCTATACCCATCACTTTACTTTTCACACTCAAGCTGTTTAGGCAAGATAAATATTTAAATATGGGTTGATGGTGATGTTTTTTCTGATTGAATTTTCTCTCTGTTATGCTTTACTGATAATCATATTTCAATCAAACATGAAAGTCTGTACATCTGGTAATCTCATTACAAGCCACACTAGGCTTATTATTAATTCAAAATTGCATAGGAACTTGAAAACTACAGAAGCTTAATAAATGTAGTAAGCACCTATGTCTACACTCTGCCTGGAAAGTCAGTTTTCTATTAATAGGGTATAAATATTTATTTAAAATTTTTTATACCTACAGTTTCCCCTCAGTTATTATTTGCACTTGGTAGGTGGGATTTCATAGAATTAAAAATAGGAGTTATGTACTATTATATTTAATAGAGGTTAACAATGTGTGACCCAACTCCCAACATGTAATTTTCCATAGAGTCAGAGAAGCTAGTGTGTACAAAAATTATAAAAATTGAAAAATGTTATTTGACTGTTATATTTTGCAATGATAGAAAGATTGGGCTTTGAGGAGAGGCTAATTTTTATTTTAATTTCTTTTCTTTAGTTATCTGTTGCCTCCTAGCATTTTGTATTGGCTTGATATTTGTGCAGCGCTCTGGAAATTACTTCGTTACAATGTTTGATGATTATTCTGCTACATTGCCTCTGCTAATTGTGGTCATCTTGGAGAATATTGCTGTGAGCTTTGTTTATGGCATAGATAAGTGAGTATACTTGATTGCATGTAGTTATTTTTCAGCTCTATTTTGAAAAGTTCAATCAATATTTCATTTAAAAGGGAAGAGAAATGGAGAGAAATGAGTCTCACCTAGTCAAATAGTTCACAATCTTTTGTTGATTGCAGTTTACTGAGGTGTTCTCCTCCAGTACATGAGGGCTGAGAATTGAATACAATGGAAGGTTGCATAGAATTCCAAGCACTGGATTAATTGTTATTATCAAAGAGTGACTTCCACACTTGATAAGTATTTCATATGTTACAAGACCCTTAAGTTTCTTTGCTTCTTGTTGCTGGCCAAATTTCATATATGGGGAAAAATAAGAGAAACAGGAGGTACCTTACTCAATTATAACCTGATTACTAGCAGATGTGTGCTTCACAGATTTCCAACTTCTGTCTAAAGCTTATACCTTAGTTACTTTGTTGAATTTTTATAAAAAGTGGAGAGGGAGACAGATAGAGATGATGAGAGAGAGAGACAGAGAGAGAGAGAGACACACACACAAAAGAGACACAGAGTGAGTTAATGGTTTATAGTATAAGACAGAATTGGGAAAATGGTCTGTTTTATTTTGAGATACATATATAATTTGTTGCACAATAACTTTAAATTAATTAATTGAATTTTCTGTATATCTAAATTTCAATAGCACACTTTTTATATAAGAAGAATGTGAACTTAATATGAAATGAAATATCAAACTCATATCTGTGGAAAAGTGATCTTTTAAATATTTATTCAATATAAGTCATTTTAAATGTTAAAATGTTTGTCTCTACCTGACATACAGATAGAGTGATGAGAGTATTGTGTAAAGTGCACATTGGATAAAGACTTGAGTTCTCTTAGGTGACATAAATTGCATTATTGGTATTGAATGAGTGTTTTGACAAAGTTCAGGATGTCTTGTTTATTATTGCCCAAAGCTACAAGCTAGGAAGAGTAGGAAATTTCATTTAATAATCATGTTTCATGTATCAAAAGTAGCAATAGAAATATTAAAAGTAAATAAAGCCTCATGTTTTAATGGCAATTGAAAAACACTCTGGGTCATGGAAATGCATGGAGACTAAGGTGACTGGGGAGATGGTTTAATGAGAAAAGCACTTACAGCTAGCATGAAGACTAAAGTTCAGATTCATAGAACTCATGTGAAAAATGTGGTTGGGCATGATGGCCTTCCCATAATCCCTTCACACAGAAAAGAGAGGTGGCGATCTCAAGTAGCTGGCTAGCCAAAAAGAAAGTTCAATGAAAGGTATTGTCTGAATATATGATGATTGAGGAAGACACACAGTGTCAACACCGGGGAGACACACACACACACACACACACACACACACACACACATACAGCATACAGATATGTAAAACATACATGCATACACGCACCATGCATACTTACATACATACTAAAAATTCAAATTAAGATCTTTATATATTTACTGGAATGGATAACATTGAGAATACCAACAGCACAAAAAATGTAGAGAATATAGACTAAAGGAACACTCAATAATTGCGGATGGAGCTATGAAATAGTGCAAACACTTCAGAAAACACTATTCCAGCTTGTGATCATATGGCGTTAGGTGCACATTTCGATATTTACTAAAAGGAATTGACAATATATTTCAGATAAAAAAAACTGGTACATGAATGTTCATAGCAGCTTTATTCACAGTGATCAAAAGCTGCAAACAGTCAAGATGTCTTTTAACAAATAATGACTAAATCATCCATCTAGAGAATCAAATATAGTTCAATCCTAGATAAATGTCTACCAAACCATGAGAATAATGTGGAAATATAAATGTAAATTGCTAAGAGATAGAATATGTATTTGATAATACTGTATCTTGTCAGATGCCAATTTATTGTAGACTATTTAGACAGTATCAAGAGCAATCTTTGACAACAGTTGGAAGTAGGGACAGATGTATAGATGAGCTCAAGGGATATTTAGACAGATATTATAATAATGTGTATATATATGTATATATGTATATATATATATATAGTTATGTTTATGATTTTGTCCAAACACATAGAATGAACAATACAAATAATTACTTCCCAAATAAGCTATGGGAAGAAGATAAAAATGTTATGTCAATAAAGATTCATCAGTTCTAACATATATGCAACTCTTGTATAGGATGTTGATAACGGGGAACATGATTCATTATTTGGGATCAGAAAGATATGTTGTATTCAGCATTTCAGTTCAATTTTGTTATGAATTTAAAATAGTTTTAAAAATCAAATGTACATAAAAATTCTCCAGTGACTAAGGTTATACACACCTTTAAGGTGGGAAATTGTTTCTTCTTGTGTAGGAAGAGACAGTGTTCTAACTGTGCCGCTGGAACACTAGTTTAGATCTTTATTCCAAAGACAGATTTTTCAATTTGTTATCAGAAAACCAATGACTCCTAAGTTTCATTGTGCTAGAATCTGATATTGTTATGAAACTGCTCTCTCAAACAATAAGTTATCAATTTAGATTTCCACTTAAATATTCATTGTTTTTCAGAAGGCTTGTTAGAGAATGCCGTTTTTATAGCAGTGTTCCTAAACAATAGTAACAACAGAAGGAAAAGTAATGTTGATAAGTAATGTCATTTGTTGAAAAGAAATGTACATTTGTACATTTATTGAATACCTATTAGGCATGAAGTTGTATATTCTGCATATGTCATTTAGGGTTTTAACAGTACTATCAAGGTAGATATAGTATTTCTTGAAGTACAAAAAAATAAAGTTCAGAGAAAGAAAGGTGTTTGTTAAGAGATGGCAGAATTGTCATTTGAAATAACATGTTGTTTTCAAAGGTCACATTTTATCTTTATCTTAGGCTCTGGCATAGAATTCTCATGTAAGAACTTTCCTGTTTAATTAGTTTTCCTTTCGTATCATGGAGCAGCTTTGAATGCTGCCTGTTCATCCCCAGTGATTTGTGATTTCATGAACTCAATAACGGCATGAACTTTAACCTGAATCTCCATTAATAAAGTTGAAAGATGGTAGATAATTAATAGATTAATAATAAATAATCTAAACTTTTGAGATACCAAATAGTAGCAAAGAAAAAGAAAATATTGAAGCATAAGAACATAGCAAATATTAGTAAATATGAAAGCAAATGTAAAAGGAATATCCTTAAAACCTGGAAATGATGGCAGCATAGTTCTTTATTGAGTTTTTCTTTTGTTTTTATTTTTTCACTGTCTACAATAGTGAAATGGAAGACTTATAACCTCTAGCAAGAGGATATCTCCATGACTCTCACAAAAGGTAGAGAAAAAGCCACTGCCGACCTCAAGACCTATGTGGTGTTCCATATTTGCAGGAGGGCAGAACAGAACATGCAGCACTGTTTTTGGCATTTTCTTTAATACCTGAAGTTCATTGCAGCAAAGGATGCTGTATCTTGGATTCTATCCCTCATCCCTCACTGTAAGGTCTTCAAAGAGCTCAAACAGTAACATGATGGTGAAGGAGGGAAGTGGCCTCAGAAAACAAACAAAGCGGTGTTCCTTTCTAAACTAAACTCAACTCTGAGGAGAGAAAAAGGAGGAGATAAGTAATTTAGTAGGATAGACAATCTGGAACAGCACAAGAAGAAAGGGGAGATTAATGAGAGGAGGAACCCAGAACCAATAGGTCTGAGCCATTACAACGGCAAAATAGAGGTGTCCTAATTCCTCCCTCCTGAAAACTCATTAAAATAAATTTCATTTAAATGTACTCAAGTCTCACGGAAAGTAAGTCATTTCAAAAGAAAGAAAATGAGGATCTGAGACATGATAAAGAATAAAAATCTAAAAATATTTCACCTGAGACTCCAGTGAAGGTTTAGAGTTGATGGAGATTTCAAAAGGATGGAATTTTGGATTATTTAAATTTTCAAAATTATGATAGAGAAAAAAGTAGATTTAAAAACAAGAGTATTGGAAGTCAGGATATAATTGAGCATAATGGGGCTCAAAATAAAAGGAGCATAAAAGAAAGCATGAGAATAGAAAAGAATTTTTATTTTTATATTTTTTACAAAATTAAGTATAGAAATGATTGGTTTAGAGAAGGGAATGTAGCAGAAGTTATGGAAAGACTTTATATATATGCACACACACACATAGATATATATCAGATGTATATTTATTTGTTCTGATATATAACTTGCTCTTATATATCCATATTATTTATATTTATATATATAAGTTCTCTAAAACATATATCTATATTATATATAATATATTTATATTTAATAAATGAACTAATATATAAAATATATTAAATATGCATAATATACATATCTTCCTCTAATATCTATCTATCTATATATATAAATATCTACCTATCTATCTATCTACCAGAACAAATATAAAAGCTATACTGATAAAACTGACCTGAAATAAGTAATTATGTGATTGTTGAAAGGCCACACAGAGTTCTTCATAAGCAGATGTAACAGCTGATACCAAATCTTTAAGTTTTTGGTACTAGAAAAAAATATACAACTCTATACCATACAAAACTTTATTTTGATAAAGCAAAATCATTTCTAATGAAAATATGCTGGTCAACAGATATTCTTTCAAATGTTACTTGTAAACAAGATATATTTATAATAAAGAAAAACAAATTTTTACTTGGCTAAACTGACATTCGAGTTGTAGCAACTGTTGACAATTACAGCTCTTAAAAATTGTATGTAAAATTATTATGATCTCACTGTAGAATTCACCAGAGATCTGGAGTTAGATTCCTAGAAAGTCTGTAACAAACATCAGTACAAGAGCTAGTGGGCGACAGTTACGATTCACTTAATTTATTTATGTATTCACCAGTTCATTACATTTTCATTCATGTGTGAGTATAAGACATACAACAGTGCACCCATGGGAGCCAGGGGACTATTTTTCAAGTACTTGGTCTCTCTTTCCACTAGATGGTTTCTTGCGACCTAATTCAGGCCAATGGTGGCCAGACCCTTAACCCACTTCATCATCTTGGCTGCCTCGAGATTCACTTTTTGCTAAGCATAAAGGAAGGTGACTACTGTGCAGTGGTTGTATGCTGTTGGGGTATTGATGCTTTATACCTAATGACTTTTTCCCCCTATAAATGATGGCACAATAACCAGACAAAATCTGAAACATAAATCTGACCACCACTCTGCTTTTATGGATATCTTGTGAAGAGTAGGGGAAATCGGTAGTTTTGTGAAGAAGAAAATGGAGATAGCCTGATACAATGGCCACTGAGAAATTATATGACAAACTAAAGACACAGTTCTTGGAAAACACAAAATATAGGGGAGGAACTTGAAGGATAAGATTGGACTTGAAAGATACGTGAATGAATTACAAAATGGGAACATTCTTTTAGCAATGACACTACTAGAAAAACAGTGAAAATTCTCAAAATAGATAAATACCCATTGGTAGTATTTAATGATATCACAGAATCATTACATTTTTAGTAAATGATAGTAAGGATGATTTGCATAACAACATTTTGCATTCATAAAATAGATTATCATCCATACTACACTTCAATAATTGTCCAAATATTTACATTAACCACAACCATAGGTTTGTTTTATTTTATAAATAAATATTCAATATAAAAATCATCTTTTATTGTGAATTTGTACATAGTTGTATTTATGCTTATGTTGAAGTTGTTATCTGTTCTTGTGCTTATGGAGGCCAGCAGTTAACTTGGGTTCTCCTATTTTATTGCTATTCATCTTACTAATTATTTATTTATTCTGAAAAGGGTCTCTGACTGATCTATGCACTTGCTATGCCAGCTGGACTAGCTGACAAGTAAGCCCCTGAGATTTGCTAGTCTTCCTTTCCCTAGCACTGATGTTTAGATGCATATTCCTGTGCTCTGACTTTTTATGGGGTTATTGAAATCTGAACTTGGGCCCATAAGCTTAAATGGTCGACTCTTAGTGCACAGAGCTACCCCTCTATTCCTTGAAGTGATCGGTACAAAACTTACTAAAGTGTTTAAATATAGACTTCTGTCCAGTTATTAAGAGAATGTGATAAGATAGAAGAATAATTAAATATTTTCTTTTTACCCAGGTTTCTAGAAGACCTCACAGATATGTTAGGGTTTGCTCCAAGCAAATATTACTATTATATGTGGAAATATATTTCTCCTCTAATGCTAGTAACATTGCTAATAGCTAGCATTGTGAATATGGGATTAAGTCCTCCTGGATATAATGCTTGGATCAAGGAGAAGGTAAAACACAAAAAGGAAAGGGATATATCAAAGTGAAAATATGCCACCACTTTATATTTTATTTTCATTTTATTTGCATTGTAGATTTTTATTTTTTATTTTTATTTTTTGCTTTTGAGTGTACTGTCTTGGTTTGGGGATGCTATGATTTATAGTCTGTACCTCCCATACTCTAATGCTTATAATGCACTGTGAACTTTAACAAATGAGACTGTCAGCCTTTCACTTACTATTAACCCAGATCTCTTCATCTAATCACTGAAGAACAGTGGCTGCACAGCTTTTGACTCCTGGAAACAGAAAACCTCCAGAAATACTTTTGTATAGAAATTCATTACATTTCAGCTACTTCCAACACTTAACAATTCATACTAGTGACATAGAGATAATTTAAACATATACTGAATCAAGGATTTGTTACAATTGTTTTCTATGAGCAGTCAGTAAAGAAGGTCTGTTTTCAGGTAGAACTAGTCACATTGACTCAAACATGAGATCTGGGTTAGCTGTTTCAGAACAGCGTGCTTACTTTAACTTTCCTATGCTCAATGATTCTACAAAATAAAAAAAATAATAAAATTACAGTGGAAACACAGACCATCTTTAACAAACCCCTCAGGACAGATGGGCTTCAAAGTTTAAGTTTTCAGATTTTCGAAAGATAGTATGGTACACACTCCAAATACCTATTGCTTAGTGATGAAACACACCAAAATAGTGACTTGGAGGTTTGCGAAATTACTTGCAATTTTTGATGGTTTTCCTAGGCTAACAGATGCAGTTGCATTCATGTTGGGCAGTTGGATCACTCCCCCTCCCTCCTTCTCCTCTCTCTCTCTCTCTCTCTCTCTCTCTCTCTCTCTCTCTCTCTCTC
>JADRCD010223393.1:0-15000 GCA_019843815.1 Montemys delectorum
TTGATATATATATATATGAAAATCCATCAATGGTAATCTACTATATAAATGAAATAAAAAAAAAAACCACATAATCATCTCATTAAATGCTGAAAAAGGCTTTGACAAAAATCAAACACCCCTTCAAAATAAAAGTCTTGGAAGATCAGAGTTACAAAGTGCGTACCTAAACATAATAAAGGCAATATACAGCAAGCCAATAGCCAACATTAAGTTAAAGGGAGAGAAATTTAAAGAAATTCCACTAAAATTAGAGAAAAGACAAGGCTACCCTCTCTCTCCATATTATTTCAATATAGTACTTGTAGTTCTAGCTAGAACTATAAGACAACTAAAAGAGATCAAGGGGATACAAACTGGAAAGGAAGAAGTCAAAATATTGCTATTCACAAATGATACAATAGTGACATAAGTGACTCCCAAAATTCTATCAAAGAATTTATATAGCTGATAAACATCTTCAGCAAAGTGGCTGGATACAAAATTAACTTTTAAAAAATCAGTAGCCCTCCTTTATACAAATGATAAACAGGCTGAGAAAGAAATTAGGGAAGCCACACCCTTCACAGTAGCCACAAATAATATAAAATATCTTAGTCTAACTGTAACCAAGCAAATGAAAACCTTGTATGAAAAGAATTTCAAATCTCTGAAGAATAAATTGAAGAAGATATTAGAAGATGGAAAGATCTCCTGTGCTCATGGATTGGTAGAATTAACAGAGTAAAAATGTCCATCTTCGGGTTGGAGAGATGGCTCAGCATTTAAGAGTACTGTGCTCTTTAGGAGGTCCTGAGTTCAATTCCTAGCAACCATTTGGTGGCTTAAAACCATCTATAAAGGGGCTCTGATGCTTTTTTTTGGTGTTTCTGAAGACAGCTGGAGTATACTCATATAAATAAAATAAATCTTTTTTTAAAATGGCCATCTTATTAAAAACAATCTACAAATCCCATCAAAATTCCAACACAATTCTTTACAAATTTTAAAATTCTTTACAAAAAAAGTATAATTCACTATTTCATATAGAAACATTAAAATCCCAGCAAAGCTAAAACTATCCTGTACAATAAAAGAACTTCCGGAGGTGTCACCTATACCTTATTTCAAGCAGTTACTACAGAGCATTAGTAGTAAAAACTGCATGGTATTGGCATAAAAAGAGAAAATGGAATAAATCAAAGACCCAGAAATAAAGCCATACACCTATGGACAGTTGTGTTTTGACAAAAAACGAAACAAACAAACAAACAAAAAAACAAAAACAAAACCATACAATGGGAAAGAAAGCATCTTCAACAAATGGTGTTGGTCTAACTGGATGTCTATATGTAGAAGAATGCAAATAGATTCATATTTACACCTTGCACTCAACTCCAAGTGGATCCAAGATTTCATCATAAAACTGGATACACTAAATGTAATCGAAGAGAAAGTGGAGAATAGCCTTGAATGCATTGGTACAGAAGACAACTTCCTGAACAGAACACTAGCAGCTCAGGCACTACGGTTAACAATTAATAAATGAGACCTCATGAAACTGAAATGTCAATAGGACAAAATGATGACCTACCAATTGGGAAATTATCTTTACCAACCCTGTATCCAATATAGAGCTAATATCCAAAATACATGAAGAACTCAAGAACTTAAACACCAAAAAAAACAAAAAACAAAAACCAAATAATCTAATTAAAAAATGTGATACAGAGCTTAACAAGAAAAACTTAAAGAATGCTCAATGTTGGCTGGAGAGTTGGCTCAGTGGTTAAGAGCACTGACTGCTCTTCCAGAAGTCCTGAGTTCAATTCCCAGCAACCACATGGTGGCTCACAACCATCTGTCATGTAATCTGATACCCTCTTCTGGCATGCAGGTGCTCTAGCATTCATATATATAAAATAAATAAATATTTTTAAAAAATGCTCATTGTCCTTAGACATCAGGGAAATGCAAGTCAATACCCATCAGATCAAAAACATAAGTGACAGCTCATGCTGGCAAGGATGTGGAGCAAATGGAATAGTCCTCCATTGCTGGTGGGAATGCAAACTGGTACAACCACTTTGGAAATAAGTCTGGTGGTTTCTCAGAAAACTGGGAACAATTCCACCTCAGTACACAGCTCTACCACTCCTAGACATGTACCAAAAAGATGTTCCACCATACCACAAGGACACTTGGTTAACTGTGTTCATAAAAGCTTTATCTGTAATAGCCAGAAACTGGAAACAACCTAGATGTTCCTTAACTGAAGAATGAATAAAGAAAATGAGTTACATTTACACAATAGAATACTACTCAGCAATTAAAAACAAGGACATCATGAAATTTGTAGGGAAATGGATGGAACTAGAAAACATCATCCTGAGTGAGGTAACCTCAAAAGACACACATGGTATTCACTCACTTATGAGTAGATATTAGCCATAAAGTACAGAATAACCATGCTACAATTCACAGACCCAAAGAAACTAAGTGACAAGGAGAGGCCAAGAAAGGATGCTTGAATCTCAGTCAGAAGGGGAAATAAAATGGACATCAGAAGTGATTGGAGAGGGAAAACTGGGGTTAGGGAGGTGAACAGGGATGGGGATCAGGTGTGGAGAGAGCAGAGGTGCAGGGGTGAGAGGGTTAGGAGAGAGAAGGGAAATTTGGAGGGGTATCTCTGAGAAAAGCCAGAGACCTGGGATGGAGGAGGCTCCTAGGAGGACATTGGGGTGACCTTAGCTGAGACTCCTAGCAGCAGGGGGGTATGGAGCCTGAGGTGGCCACCTTCTGTAATCAGGCAGGACTTTCACTGGAGGGAGGTGAACACCAACCTACTGACCAAACCTTCATCCCAAAATTTGCCCTGTCTACAGATGTTCAGGGATAAAAAATGGAGCAGAATGACCAACCAATGACTGCCCCAACACCATCCCACAGGAGAAAACCAATCTCTGACACTATTAATAAAACTCTGCTATACCTAGCATAACTGTCTCCTGAGAGGCTTCATCAAGCATCTGATGTAAATAGATGCAAAGACCTACAGCCAAACACCAAGCATCAGGTGGAACTCAGGAAGCTCATGGAAGAGTCAAGGGGAAAGTCTGAGGGAGCCAGAGGGGTCAAGGACACCACAAGAAGACCTACAAAGCCAACTAACCTGGACCCATGGGGGCCCACAGAGACTGAACCCCAACCAAAGAGCATGCATGGATTGGAGCTAGGCCCCCTACACATATGTAGCAGATGTGCAGCTTTGTCTTCATGTGTGTCTCCTAACAATTGGTCCAGGGGCTGTCTCTGACTTGGACTCTGTTGCCTGTCTTTGGCTCCCTTTCCTCTAGCTAGGAGGCCTTGTCTGGCCTCAGTGGAAGATATGTGCCTAGTCCTGATGTGACTTAATGTGCTAGGGCAGGTTGGTACTTGGGGGAGGCTCTGCTTTTCTGAGGAGACAGAAAGGGAGAAATGGGAGAAAGAGATGGCAGGGTGAACCTGGGAGGAGAGGAGGGAAGGAGGCTGCAATCAAGATGTAAAATAGGTAAATAAATAAATAAATAAATAAATAAACAAATAAGCAAAAGAAAAAAGACACCATAACCAAGGCAACGTATAGAGGAAATTGAATTTATTTGAGGGTTACAGTTTCATAGGGTTAGAGTTTGTGACCACTGGGAGTTCAAATGTGTGTCATCATGTCTGGCTTTAAAAACAAACACACAAAAATAAAAAGCAGCCACTTTTGAGAATTTCATACATGAGTATTGTATTTGTGCAGTTTTTACCCAACCCTCTCCAACCTCCAGCTTTTCCCATGTCTCCTACAGTTCGTCTCAAATGCACTTCTTTATTATTGGCATGTGTGTGCGTGTGTGTTTGTGCATGAGAGAGAGACAGAGACAGAGACAGAGACAGAGACAGAGACAGAGACAGAGACAGACAGACACACACACACAGAGAGAGAGAGAGAGAGAGAGAGAGAGAGAGAGAGAGAGAGAGAGAGAGGAGGTAGAACTGACCATGGCCACATGGAGAGAGGGGAAAAAGAGGGGGAGAGAGGGAGCAAGAGGTGAGAAGTAAGAGACAAGAAAGAGAGCAAGAGCTTAAGAGCTAGACTTACAATTCTTAATGCGAGGCAAGTGTTATAGGCTGCACTGTTACAGCATACCAAGAAAAAGTCTATACTTTCCCTGTATATACGCAAACTTTCCTTTAAAAGAAACTGGTCCACCTACAGCTTGTTGACTCTGTGAACATAGACTTTACCTCATTTGGGCTTAACACAGAGAGCATTCTCCCCATCTGCCTTCCAAATTCACAACTACCTTTGACCACAGCAGCAAGTGCCCAGGTTGGGGGCCGAGGTGAAGAAGTGCCTGGAAAAATATTTCAAAGCTTCCACAGAGCAGCAAAATACCTCTCACCCCTTACAATGGCCACACGTTCTCACTGTCATCACACTGGTAATGGCGGGAAGTGAAATACACGTAAGGGTCCAGGGACAGGAACCCCAGAACAGTCTGCACCTTTGATTTGCTAAACCTCTGATGCTGTGCACTAATGAAGCCTGAGCCCAGGGACCTGGGGCATGGGACACACTGTCCCTGAAACACTGTCACATGTGGACATAAAACTACTTCCCTTACACTGGCTCCTAGAGCTCTTTATTTAGTCTGACTCCACCATGTGTTAATGGATGACTTTGTTTGAAGTATGTTTAGACACAGACTTGGGGAGCAGAGTCCCCTGGGAAGAACAATTGCTGGCATCTGTGGTGAATTTCAAGAGCTTAAGACCTAGTTTGTGTTTACATGTTTTGGAAACCCTGAGAAACAAAACAGTGTACTAGCGGTTGGTGATCGTTTTTTGAAGAACTGGAATTTTGCCTCAAGTATAAATATAATCTATCTAAATAATGGCATACAAGTTAATGGGGGAGATTCTTCCAGTGCAGGTACACCAGCCCTGTGGGGGCTCTTCTGATGCCTTAACTCTTGGCTTAGCAGCAGGTATTGTATTCTGGAGATCGTGGGGCGGTAGGGTTCTCAAGACCCTTGTTGGTATCAGTCAAAACTAGACCCTAATGTTATTCCCTGAAATGCAGTTTAAATAATTTAAGGAGAAAGAGCAAGCCATTTTTCTCAGTTTTCACTCTCAAGCAGTTCCAGATCTTAATGGACTCTTAACGTCTAACTAACTGACCTGTCAATCTTTCTTAGAAGGAATTGATTTTCTTCAAAGTTGAGAACATACCATTGAACACTGAAGAGGTATTTCCAGCTGCATTGCTGGCTTGGATAAGGTTCTGCTACTTTCAAATTATAGAAATCAAAGTCAGCTAGCTTAAATATAAACAAGTAGGTAAGGAAGGAAAACCTGAATGGCCAGCCTAGGAGAAGGCTAGACACAGTGCAGCTTCTGTCGCTAGCAACAATCCAACCCTGGACTTCACTCAATGGTCTGGACAATTCATGTCTGTATCTCTTACTTCTAACTTGAAAAGTCCTCAGAGACAACCCTGATTTATGCCAGGGGCCTCTTGCATGAGCCAACTATGGCTAAGCAAGAAGAGGGTCATGGGAGTCAGATGTCACAGCAAGTGAGGGCCTTGCATGTGAAGGGGATGGTTCTCTAAAAGGTGAATTTCTTATAGTTTTATATCATTGTGACCAAAACACCCCTGACGGAAACTTCTTGAAGGGAATTTAATTGGTTTGGGTGGGGCCTCAGCCCATCATAGTAGATAGATATCTTTGTTACTTTTCTATTGCTGTGATAAAACCCTAGGCAACTTGTAAAAGAAAGTGTTTATTTGGCTTATAGTTTCCAAGGGTTAGAGTCCAAAATGGCAGAGGAAAGAATATTTGCTTGCCCGTATATCAAACCACAAGCAGGAGTTAGAGTGCACATTGGGGATGACAGGGGGCTTTTAAAGCCTCAAAGTCTACTCCCTTGGCACAATTCTTCCAAGGTCACACCCCCAAGGTTATTATTATTTCTGCAAAATGTAGGCTGTTGATTTTTTTTTTTTAACAAAAAGTATCATGAATGGCCTCCAGTTCCCAACAGAATCTTTGTTTCCACCTGAAACCCCATGATGGCCATCATTACAGTCCAGCTACCTAGTGACAGAACTCTGATCAGAGTCACCCATTAATTTCTGGTCATAGAATTCCAAGGCTTCTCTAGTTTGCCTCTCCAGACTTTTCCAAATTCTCAAACCCAGGCCTGTGTCTACATGGTGAAATTTGCCTGTGTCTCTGGTGTCCATTTTCTGTGTTGGTCACTTTTACACACGTGGCTAAGATGCCTGCCAGAAACAAGGGAGTGATGCTTTACGTCAGCTTATGGTTTCTAAGAGCTTTGGTCCATTGCAGGGGGTAAGGCGTAGGGAGCAGCTCTCTTCAATGGCACATGGCAGACACTGTTCACATCACAACAAACCGGGAAGCTCTGCACCAGTCAGGAATTAGGGGCCAACTTTGTAACTGCCACGATCTGCCCCTAGAGACTACCCCTATCAACTCTATAGACCCAACGATAACATCAGCAGCTGGGGGGTCAAGCATTCAAAACACAAGCCTGTGTGCAAGAGTTTATGTCCACATCTTAACAGGGGGCTCTACTCTCCCAATCCTTACCTTGGTTATCTAACCTGGGAACAGGCCTTAATCTGACTCCTAAGGTAAGTCATTCCCATCTGCCCTTCTCCACTCCTGCACTCCCTTACAGACCACACCATTGCTAAAAAGCTTCACGGGCTCCCTTGCCCATGGATCTCACTCATGTGAATTACCAACTCTTGTTCATCTGGCTCACGAATTCACTTCTGTATAATTCCCATTCTGAAGGGAACTCCTTTAGGGTCCGTGGGATGATACAAATAACACTGGGAAGTCAGAGCTAATATCTCCTGCTCTGAATTATTTTTCTAACACCAGTAAGGTCAAGGGCAGTCACTCAAACTGGTTTCCTTTGTAACAGCTGTTACAGAATGAGGAATATAGTCTGATTAACACTGTGTACAGGTTACCTGGAAAAGAGGGCTCTTCCTGGTGGAAGGGTCTATCGGGCTGGCACAGGCAGAGAAAAGTTACTCCTAATGGAATCTATACCCTAAATCAAATGAGTTAGCAGATGAATAAGAAATCAAAGCAGTTTTTCGGGGCACCTTCGTATTTCATTCTCTCTCCATAGAAATTATGTTAGCTATCCACATCAAAAACATGAACTGCAAGGACACATTTATCTCATGAAGGTCATGAGAAGTTATCACAAAACTCAGATGTGGATTTTCTCTGAATCGCACTGATAAAAACTTGACAGATATGCTTAGTTTACAATGTGGCCCTTGAAGGCCATATAGCCCCTCCGTGACTGCTGTCTCATGGCTGCCTTTGCCTCCCTGATGAGATTTTTTGAGAAGACTGAGTAAATGTTTAAAGCAAGAACCTAGATTAGTGCCTGTCATGTAACAGGCACGTAAGACACACTAACCACCAGAAGCGGTTGTGACATCCATGGGTAATGTTTGTACACCTTCTCTATAATAGCTTCATTCATTGTACATTAATCTTCCTTTACCACTAGACCAGGGCACCCAAATGGAGCTCTTTGCCACGGTGATGCTGGGTGTACACATGAGTGCTTGCTAGAAAGCCAGCTGTGTCGTAGGACCAGAACGTAATAAGGAACACCATTATCTCTTAGATTCTTCTGCCTATGGAATCAGCAAATGCACTTGCAGAAAGATATGCTCGAAGATTACAAAAGGGGTGGAGAGAACTAGCTAGGAGTTTTATGTGAGTTTGGCAAATTGTTTAGCTCCTTTGTTGTCCGGTTGCATTTTGTTTTATCAGTCCAGGCTGGCCTTGGACTCACTGTATGACCAACGGTGGCCTAGAACTGGATCCTCCTGTCTCCACCTCCTGACTACTGGGATTACAGGAATGCACTATTACTCAGTAGTGCTTTAACTCTTCTTAGCTCCAGCTTCTTTATCTGTAACATGGATATTAAGACTGCACTGGTCGGGCAGTGGTGGCACAGGCCTTTAATCCCAGCACTTGGGAGTCAGAGGCAGGTGGATTTCTGAGTTCCAGGCCAGCCTGGTCTACAGAGTGAGTTCCAGGACAGCCAGAGCTATACAGAGAAACCCTGTCTCGAAAAACCAAAAAAAAAAAAAAAAAAAAATTGTTTAAAGACTGCACTGTATGAAAGTCAGATATAATAAGAAGAGTACAGTGTTTGATGTATAGCAAGCATAAATGATAACTATATACTTAAAGAAGTAGCTATACCAGAATTCCCTTATCCCCAAGTAGCTCAATGTGGTCAACTAATACCTCTGGGTTTGATTTACCTTCACCATATACAGTAATGTGGTTTCCTGTACAGACACCTAGAGAGGTAGACCACAGTAGGAATTCTGACTCTTTTGAGCTTTGTTTAAAATAGGCTGGCATGGGGCTGGAGAGACAACTCAGCAATTAAGAGTGCTAGCTGCTTTCCTACAGGACCCCAGTTCAATTCCCGGCAGCCACGCAGTGGTTCTAACCACCTGTCACTCTGCCCAGTTCCAGGGGATCTGATAGCTTCTTCTGGCCTCCATGGGCACCAAGCATGCAGGTCAGAATACAGACACACATGCAAGTAAAACATTCATACATATACAAATTTAAATATTTAAAATGGAATTCAAACGTAAATTTTCCCTAGGAGTCTCAGTGAGCTGGACCACAAGTCCTGGTAGAAAAGAGCATAGGAGGACGTGGACATGACGATAGCATGTGGTAGCCCCTTCTTGTCCACACACTAGGACTCCACAGAGCTGTTCCCCAGAGGCCCCCGCTCAGCTCCTCTTGTCTTGAGCAGTAGAGTGCTGAGCACTCTACACTTACAGAGCAGGGCCGAGCGAAGAGCTCCTTCTCCCATTTGTCTTAATCCGGGAATACCGTTAGAAGACTGAATGAATAATTGGCTCATGGGTTCATATAGAATACTTCATTTTAATGAGCTGAGTGATGTATCATTAGGTTTAAGAAATGAGGCACAGAAGACCCCAAGGTATGCCGAAAATCATGGCAGATTGTTTGAATGTGTGCCTCCAGAAAAAAAAAAAAACCTGATGATAATCCAGTAGCTGCAGTGACCCGTGAGGGGAGGAGGTGGGTGGCTGAGGGCTGAGGGAGAGACGCTTCGTGTATCCCTCTCCGAACATAAAAATGTTTGAGCTATGTGAATATGACCACTCGCTCAAATCTACAAGTTTTAAAAATTAAGAATTTAAGTGGAAAGCCGACTCCTACCACATTAATTAAGTTTGATTCCTCAGCTGACTAGCTTAAAATTTGCATTTTAGTTATTCCATTCCTGAGGACTTCTTTTAATGTTCTTTAAAGTGAACTCGTGCCTTTGAAGAGCTGATTTCTGTTTCCAGTTTTTAAACTTCAATTAACTTTTTGATGGAAGAACTCTTAGATTTGAAAGGAAGCCAGTTAGTTCCTGTGCTGATCTGATAGTATAGGAAGGGTGAAATTGAAAATATGAAGGAAAAGAGAGCATAGCCTCTCTCTCCCCTTCCTCCTCTCCCCCTTCTCCTCTCTATCTCTGTCTCTTTGTCTCTGTCTCCACTTTCTGTGTTCCTGTGAGGGCTCAGGTGTGTGTATGTCTGTGTGTGTCTCTGTGTGTGTTAGTTTCCATTCACTGTGACATCAATCTGATTTGGGGTTCAACTTGCTGGGGTTTGCTCTAAATCTCCTGTGACTAAAATGAAAGAATAATGAGTCTGGACATTGTAGACACTTCTCTCTTGACATTCCTTCATTCCTCAGCATGCAGTGTATAGACTAGAACTTGATCCTGGATCCTACTTGGATGTGCCTACCTCTATCTTCATTCACCTTCTCTCTGCTCAGAGTAACTTCTGCTTCATGTTGTTTTCCAGGACCTCCTCTCCACCACCACCACACATACACACTCTGTACACACAACATGGACACACACTCACCTTCAGTGTCTCAAGTCTGTGGTGGTGGTCATCAGGCATGAGTATGTATTGAAAACACTGGTAGGGTCTTATTAAAGCTCCTATCTCTAAGCCATACATCCAGAGTTCATGATCCAGAAGGTCTGAGGTGGGACTCAGAAATTATCATTTCTAGAAAGTCTCTGGCATGATATCAGGGACATGAGAACCATACTTGAGACCCTCTTGCTTATATATAATTCTTTAATCTTTGAAAAATCTGAACAGTTTTTTAGATAGGTTCAATGGAGCTGGTGAGATGGCTCAGCAGCTAAGAGAACTGGCTGCTCTTGTAGAGGACCAGGGTTCAGTTCCCAGCACCCACACAGTGGCACACAACCATGCGCAGTTCCAGTTCCACGGGAATCTGATATCCTTTGCTTACCTCCTCGCCTACCAGGCATATACATGGTGCATATACATGCGTGCAGGAAAAATAACCATGCAGGTAAGTCTTATTAAAAACCAGAAAGTCTCTATGTCTTATCAATAAATGAATTCTAAGAAGTGGAAAGAGCTAGGATGTCTGGGATACGTCAAATGGAGTTCACAGCTGCTGACCTCGTCATTTGTTAGCTTGTTCAGCTGATGGTACTGACCAAGACTCTCAACCTCCCTCAGCCTCATTTTCAATCTCAATTGTGAAATGCAGGCACTGGCACCTACTTCATACAACTGGCCCAACAAGTGCCAAGGGTAAGGGCTGTTCCATTAGCTCTACACTCTCTCCTAGCCATGGACTCTGCTATAGTTTGAATGTTTCTCCTCAAATTCCTCATGGTGGAACCTTAACCCCCAAAGCCACATGTTAAAGGTATTTGAGAAGCGGAATCTGTTGAAGGTGACTGGCAGCGTCCTTGTGAATGGATTAAAAATCTATTTTTGAATTATTGAAATGATGGTTGTGAGGAATGGTTTTGTAAAAGAAGCAATGGCCTCTGCTAAGCTTGCTCTGTCTCACTGATGCCTTCTGTCTTGGCCTCCGCACAGTCTTCACTAGATGGAAGCCCTCACAACATGACTCCCAGTCCTCTAAAACTGTGAGAGTTAGCTTCTCTTCTTTATAAATATCCAACGTATTTTGTTATATGAATGAGATGAGCCACTTTTCACTCAAAATGTTAACCAGTCCAGGAATCCCCTGACAAGAGCAATTACTCAGACATTGACACTTCTCTGCACTTACAAAAGAAGCTGTTCTACACTATCATCTGAAGAGAATCTAATAATTAACAACATTAACAAACCCACAAAATAATGTTCAACAGAGCTTAGAAGTAACTGGCATCTCATTTAATCCTCACAATGACCTGAAGAATGGCATTATAAATCAGATTTTATACACGAGAAAGGGACACTTGACTTGTTGCAATTGCAAAGCAGGGTCCCAAGCCTCTGGCTTGTGAATCTAACTCTACCATATAAATACAGAGATACTTAATGGTGGCATTTGGGGCACGAGAGCCAGGAAAGTAGAGTGGATATTTTTGCTTCCAAAGCTATTCTTGGTAACACCTGACTATGCTTGGAGGGCAGAGTGCAGGGAGATTTGGGAAGCATGGGTAGCAACTGAGTATGTGATTCCTGGATTGTCAGCTCTGGAAGGATGCACCTGACCCAAGGTGTCTCGAGGCCTTTCCACTCTGAATGGCCGACCCGAGTGCCAGTTGGCTTTCTGGAATGGAACATTTTGTGATCCTGCTGACAGACAAGCTTCCTCTTTTCCCTTCTTCCTGTAAAGCTCGAGCCTTTATAAGGAAAGAAGCTCCTAAACACAGTTCTGGAAAAATCTTAGCCCAGGAAGGAGCAAATCTTGGCTTGGATCTTCATAAGTAAGGTTGGCCATTGGCCAACATGCTACCAGTTGGGTTATTTATACTATAAAAGGAAATAATTTAATTGCAAGCTACCCCCACCCCTTAAGCTTTTGTCAAATCCAAAATGAGGATCTGCAAACGAAAAGCAGAGGTTGAAATTAATAAAACAAAATATGCCAGCCACATAGCTTCCCATCATAAACAAAGAGTCTGGTGTAATTTTCTGTTTCTTAGGCTTGCCCTCTAAGTGCCATATTTAATCAAGACTAACTTGGTGCTCACTGACCTTCCCACCCCAGAGCCTTATTTGCTTCTTTGAAATGTTCTTAGCACATGTCTAAGAGTGTCCCTCAGGCTTTCATGGAGTTTTCTTTTTTAATTTTATTTTGAGTAAGGGATGACTGAGTGAGAAATATAACCCATGGTCAAGTGCACTGAAACCAGCCAAGGGAGAAATTAAGCCTTAAGCTGGCATGGAGTTCAACAACTAGAAGCAGGGATCTAATACTTAAGGACATTTGGACCTATGAAGCAATGAGAACAAAATCACATGAGCTAGAAATGAGTGTTGAACTGGAAACCCCATTGCCTATCAAAGGGATGGTGCTTCTCTCTTCTCTCCCCAGCTGGAGACAGAACACCACTTTCCTTGAGGTTGGCATGCATAGAATTCACAACAAGCCCCACTAAAACCATGACAGCCAAGCTCAGAAACAAAATCTGATGCTTAGGGAAAGGAGCGTGAATGGGGCTGCCCGTAGTAGACTGAAATATACCAGGTTCAAAACCATACTCGGCCCTCCTTCTCCAAGTGAGAGTGGAACTGGATAGAAACGGCCCCTTGGAGGAACTAACTATGAAATGGACTGCTTTTATATTGTGAACACAGGATTATGTGTGGTGCTCACAGACAGTGATTAAGTCAAATCAGAGACATTAAAACCAATTTCTGAAGTCTAACTGTAGAACTGAGGTGAAGCCCAAGCTTGTGAGGCTGTTGAAAGAATGAGTACAGATGTGCCTCTGGGAAAAATCTCTAAGATCATGAAAATATGGATCACGAGACATTGCTCTCCCTATGCTGTGAATTTCTCCAGTTGGAAATGAGTGTCTGGGGGAGGAAGAAGGCCGACCAGTCAAATCATTTGACATCCAAAGCACAGCTTGCCTCCTGGGGATGTACAAAGCCAATTTTGTAAGCTGTCTCTGAAAGCGTGCTGTTGCCCAGCCAACTGGGATCGCATCTGCCACTGGAATTCTCAGTCAGTAATCCATGACAAGAAATAAGCCAGGGTTTTCTCCGTTGCTATGATTTTTAGTTAGTGCTAGACCTGCGGTAATTTGCTCTACAACATTGTGAATGTCAACTCTGTCTAGACTCAAACCAATCTGACACATGTCATAAATAAGGAAGACAAATGTAAGACAAACAGCACAACCAGCATATAATTGCTATATGTGAATATCAGATTCAAGCAGCCCCTCAGCCATTCATTCATTCAGTAAATATTGACAGAGCCCCTCTTAGAGGCTGTGCCACCCTGGGGCATGCCATCCACAAAGGTTTCTGTGCTGTTTGTGTAACACCGGAAGACAAAGGACTGTCCCAGCCTCGAGAAGTGCAGGGGTTTGTGCGTGCGTGTGTGTGTGTGTGTGTGTGTGTGTGTGTGTGTGTGTGTGTATGTGTGTGTGCCTTGTTTCCCCTCACTGCCAGAACAGGTCTAACCCTAGCAAGGGCTCTTGGTGTTCAACAGGCTGAAAGGCAAGTGGGTCTTTTGTTTTGTTTTTTAATCATTTTTGGTTAGTACTAGACCTGCACTAACTAAATCATTTAAGATGCATTTAAAAGGCCCCTTGGTGGCCTGTACCTGGAGTCCTAGCTACTCAAAGGGCTTGGAAGAGGATCTCTTGAGTCCAGGAGGATCCCTGCCTAAATAACTAAAAACAGTTATAAATAAACAAGACTAAGTGAGTAAGAAGGAGGATGCTGCCAGGCAGTGGTGGCGCACGCCTTTAATCCCAGCACTTTGGAGGCAGAGGCAGGTGAATTTCTGAGTTCAAGGCCAGCCTGGTCTACAGAGTGAGTTCCAGGACAGCCAGGGCTATACAGAGAAACCCTGTCTCAAAAAACAAAAACAAAAACAAAAAAAAAAAAGAGGAGGATGCTTTGGACCCGGTAGATCAACTGACCTTCACTATGTATAGTCTCGGTACCTTTAAGCCACTGAGGATCTGCAAGCAGAAGCAGTTAACCTTTCCCCAGCACGTTACAGAATGCATCCCTGTTCACTGGCCTCAATCTGCTCACTTGAGGAATGCTTGCTCTGAGTTCCTGGTGTTTGCTGCTCCTTGGTAAGCATCCATTTATAGGATAACTAGAGGGAACTGTCGGCTGATGGCTTCCCAAGGTGAAATTTTAAGACGGTGTTGAAATATATTTTAGCAGTTAAAGCGTTATAAAAGAACTTGTACGAGACAATACAGATAGCGTATATCTTCCCAGATACCCTGCCTTTTAGCTTCTTAGTTCATACACTTAAATAGGGGAACTAGAGTCCTGGTGTTGGAAAGGCAACGAGTTCTGGGATGGGGAAAAGGCAGCTGCTTCTCAAAGCGGCAGCCCAAAGTTTCAATCATTGAGCACTGGACAAGCCATCCTCGGGTTGCTCATGGATGTTTAGTGAGAAATAAACAAGAAGAGCAGCCTGGGGCCTGTCCCTGTGAGCTCAGAGCTGACCAGCAGCAGAGAGGGGAACACGGGGGGGGGGGGGGGGGGGGTGTAGGGCATCAAGCTGGCTTAAAGCTCAAGGGTCAACTGATGCTGGTAAATAGAAGTAATGACTCCTTCCTGGCAGAAAGCTACCACAAGCTGAGCTGTAAACTAGAGGGAGCAAATGAGATGGGCTCTCCCAAACACCCACCCTAAGTGTGGAGCCACACAGAAAGGCTGTTAGCCAACGGCAATGTTAAAATTAAGTCAATAGAGTATGATTAATTATTTCTTCCTAGGTTGGCAAAGGAAGTGGAGCAAAATTTTGGTGTTCAAGGATCACATGAATGCAATTTTGTGCCCAGGTCAGTAAAAGCCTCCATGGACAAAGCTCGGTGGGCACAGGCAGTTGGCATTTTGCTGTTTTCCTAATTCACCTGCCCTCCTGCTTCTTGCAA
>JADRCD010223394.1:0-38303 GCA_019843815.1 Montemys delectorum
TGGGAGAAGCAAACATTGTTCACTTGATGATGTGATTCTAAGCTCCGCCTTTCCTCGTAGGCTATCTAGAGAGGACTGCTTGTGGTCTGCAGTCTGCCACTTCCCTCTGGGGAGGCAAAGTCCAGAACAATATTTTGTGGTTCAGAGTCTGCTGATTTCTACCTTGCAGGGTGTCCAGACACTGCTAGGTGAAGGCAT
This sequence comes from Montemys delectorum, assembly GCA_019843815.1. Classification (NCBI taxonomy): domain Eukaryota; kingdom Metazoa; phylum Chordata; class Mammalia; order Rodentia; family Muridae; genus Montemys; species Montemys delectorum. The sequence goes on from JADRCD010223394.1 coordinate 199, forward strand.
TCTCCAAAGATCTTAATGATGCAGATCTCTGAGATGATCTTAGCCTGTTCGTATTTCTTTATTCAGGTTGGGTTTGAACACATACATTTTATTTAGAGTGAAGCAAGGGTTATATAATTTTAGGGAAGGCCATGGGGAACAATATCCAGGGAGAGAAAAAGTCATTGGCTGGAAGTTAAGGTACTGAGATGCCTCATTAGCATGGGGAGACAGTCCAGGCGCTGGGTTATGTGACTGATTACCTGTGATCACCTGGTTGGTGTGTGGCCCACTGGTTATTTGCTCTGAGGCACAGGGAGGGAACTAGTTCCACTCTTGATGGTCTTGCCAGGGTTTGAGTATGCTCTCCCTCACCAGTTCCATGTCAGTTCCCCTTGTGGCATGGTCCACGTGTCCAACATCATGCTAATAGAGGAAGAGAGAACAAAGAAAGTCCCGGGACAGTAAGGACTCCCCAAATATTCACTCCAAGTGAGTGTTTCCTTCAAGTAGGCCTCTGATTACAGTTTCTGAAACCTTATCACCCGCCAGAAACCAAATATGAACTTTTGAACTTCAAATCCAAAACATCCCAGTAGGTTAAGTTGCTACATCATGCGATTTAGTTTCCTCAGAGAGTCAGTCTAAAATAGTTCTCACTGCACTTTAAAAGGAGCAACTTTATGAAATGACAAGCATTGTGGTGTTTTACAGCATGTATACCTCTCATAACCCATATATACCATGAATATATTTCTGTGTCAATGAGATGCCAATTAAAGTAGGAATGTTCCTTTTGGCTTCTAAAGAAACTTGTAAGCTTTTATTCATTTTTTTTTTGAGATTTTTATTGGATATTTTATTTATTTACATTTCAAATGTTATTCCCTTTCCCAATTTCCCCCACTCCAGAAACCCCCTATCCCATCTCCCCTCCTCCTGCTTCGATGAGGGTGTATGCCCAACCACCCACCAACTCCTACCTCCCAGCCCTGGAATTCCCCTACACTGGGACATCAAGCCTTCATAGGACCAAGGGCCTCTTCTCCCATTGATGTCCCCACAAGGTCATCCTCTGCTACATTTAGGGCTGGAGCCATGGATCCCTCCATGTATATTCCTAGATTGGTGGTTTAGACCCTGGGAGCTCTGGTTGGTTGATATTGTTGTTCTTCCTATGGAGTTTCAAACCCCTTCAGCTCTTTCAGTCCTTTCTCTAACTTCTCCATTGGGCACCCCATGATCAGTTCAATGGTTGTCTGTGAGCATCCATCTCTATATGTCAGGCTCTGGCAGAGTATCTCAGGAGACAGATATATCAGACTCCTGTCAGCATGCACTTCTTGGCATCCACAGCAATGTCTGCTTTTGGTGAATGTATATGGGATGGATCCCCAGGTGGGGCAGTGTCTGGATGGCCTTTCCTTCAGTTTCTGCTCCACACTTTGTCTCCATATTTGCTCCTGTGAGTATTTTGTTACCCCTTCTAAGAAGGACCAAAGAACCCACACTTTGATCTTCCTTCTTCTTGAGCTTCCTGTGGTCTGTGAGTTGTATCTTGGTATTCTGAGATACCATGGGCTAATATCCACTTATCAGTGAATGCATATCATGTGTGTTCTTTTGTATTTGGGTTACCTCACTTAGGATGATATTTTCTAGTTCCATTCATTTGCCTAAGAATTTCATGAATTCATTCTTTTTAATGGCTGAGTAGTACTCCATTATGTAAATGTACCACATTTTCTGTATCCATTCCTCTGTTGAAGGACATCTTGGTTCTTTCCAGCTTCTGACTATTATAAATAAGGCTGCTATGAACATAGTGGAGCATGTATTCTTGTTATATGTTAGAGCATCTTTTGGATATATGCCCAGGAATGGTATAGCTGGGTCTTCAGGTAATATTATGTCTAATTTTCTGAGGAACTGCCAGACTGGTTTCCAGAGTGGTTGTGCCAGCTTGCAATCCTACCAGCAATGGAGAAGTGTTCCTTTTTCTCCTCCTCACCAGCATCTGTTGTCACCTGAGTTTTTGATCTTAGCCATTCTGACTGGTATGAGGTGGAATCTCAGGGTTGTTTTGATTTGCATTTCCTTTATGACTAAGGATGTTGAACATTTCTCTAGGTGCTTCTCAGTCATTCGGCATTCCTTTGTTGAGAATTCTTTGTTTAGCTCTGTACCCCATTTTTAATAGGATTAGTTGATTTCTGGTATCTAATTTCTTGAGTTCTTTGTATATATTGGATATTAGCCCTCTATCAGATGTAGGATTGGTAAAGATATTTTCCCAATCTGTTGGTTGCGGTTTTGTCCTATTGACAGTGTCCTTTACCTTACAGAAGCTTTGCAATTTTATAAGGTCCCATTTGTCAATTCTTGATCTTAGAGCATAAGCTATTGATGTTCTGTTCAGGAACTTTTCCCCTGTGCCCATTTATTCGAGGTGGTTCCCCACTTTCTCTTCAATTAGTTTCAGTGTATCTGGTTTTATGTGGAGGTCCTTGATCCACTTGGACTTGAGCTTTGTACAAAGAGATAAGAATTGATCGATTTGCATGCTTGCAAGCTTTTAAAGAAGAAGTTTAGTTGGTATTCCATGAGAGGAAATAAAGTGATATCAAATAAAATAGTCAATTAAAGTCAATACATAAAAATATATAACAAACAGTAATAATAAAACAGCACAAGCATCATTGAAAATATGAATATCTATTGATCTGATGATATCAATAATTTTAAATATCATTGTGCAAATGCATCAATTAAAGATACATATTTTTGAGTGCATGAAAATGAACTCAACTCTATTTTACTCAAAGCTATATAATGTCTACTATAAATCCACTTTAATTTAAAGTTAAAGATATCAAAGCAATATGATAGGATGTGAAAAGCCAAACCATTGGAAAAGTAATCAAATAAATGCTCTAGTCAGAATGCTAACTGCACACAGAGAGTGAATCTTTGTTTTGTTTTTCAAGAGAGTTGTCAGGAATAGAGAAGTACTTCCCATACTGATAAAATTATCAATTGTTTGCAAAAACAAGACAATCTTAACTCCATGTGCCTAACACCAGGTTCAAAACATGAAAGGTAAAAATGATCACACTGAGAGGAGATATACCCACAGCTAGTATAGCTAAAACAACAAAACTCTACATGTTATTGATGGGTCAAGAATGACAGAACATCAGTAATGGTGGATTTGACCTGAATAGCACCATGGACCAGTTTGGCGTCGTTGATGTATGTAGTACAGTCTTTTCAACAATAGGAGAATATCTTCTCTATCTCACACTGATGAGGATGGATCATATTCTGCATCATAAAACTTACCTATATGCATTTAAAATAATACAATCCTTATGTTGTGTTTTTCAGACCCCAGTGAAACTGAAACAGACATCTAACAAAACAAGTTAACCATACAGATAAACAACAACAAACTTATTCATAGCTCATAGGAATGGGAACAATGAGATAGCAATTTTGGAAGTTAGTTTATATTTGTTTTCAAAGTAAGTATCTAACCATGTAATCTGGCAATCATAGTCCTAGGTACATCTCAATTAATTTAAAATATCTTGTCAATACAGAAGTATATGGTAATTTTATTTGTAACTTTTCAAATATGGAAGCAAGAAAGACATACCTGACTGGGTAAATGCATTTTTAAACTGTGATTTATTATTATGATGTAGTGTGTGTTACTATAATGTATATATAATTTTATAGTGCTTATCAATAAAAAAGCCTTTCCAAATCACAAACAGCATGAATGAGTCACAAATGCATATTTTAAGTCACACAAGCCAGTAAGGCACTATAACATGCTGTTTCAATCTGATTCAAACACATCCTGCAAAAGGAGAAACTGTAGTGACAGTTAAAAAGACCAGCAGTTGTGTGTGATTTCATGAAGAGGGAGGGTGGGAATTTCTAGGGCAGCAAAAAACTGATTCTATAGTGTTCTTTCACAATAAATGCATGACACCCTGCATTTGTCAAAACCCACCATATTTTACAGCACAGAGAAGGAACATTACAATATGAAACATAAGAAAAAGTATTTACACGATATGAGGATCCCAGAATGAAATGCAGAATGTGTTAAAGCAATCTAATTGTATCACTCACATATAAAACAATCTCACTGAAGAGAATGGAAGTGCTAACTGACAACGCAACTCTGGGGATGGGAGACATCTGTGAGGCCGTAAGCAATAGAAAATGGCAAGTACTCTACTCAGTTCCTAAGGCTTTCCTGACATTGGTGCAGGCTGGTACTTGTTAATCCCACTATACTTGTACACTGTATACTCCAATACTATAGCATACTATAGAGTCATATACATGTACACAGCAGATACACAATTAGGTAGGCAGTAGGAACCATTTTGCTCAATGTTTTAATGGGCATTTACATACAAGCAAGATGATACTCTAAGGATCAGAAAGAACTCAAGTATCCTTCAATGAAGATACAGATGGTCACATACAGAATAATTTATAATTCCATATATGTGTATTTACATGTTCTGATATGCAGGAAGAACTTCCTTGCTTTTGCCAGTTGAACGGGTCTAGAATAATTGATATTTACATCACCACTTAGCTCTACAATGAAAGAAGCTGTGGCTTTGGGTGAATTGACTAATCACCATTTTGCTAGAAAGAAAGGAAATGTTAATCAAGTAGTGGTATAGGGATTTCGGAGACATCTCTGTGCCTGAAGTGATTGCCTCAAAAGCAAGAAGACTTGGATTTCTGGCAGCCACATAAAAATGTAGGTGTGACCTGCAATCTCAAAATCGGGACTGTCGAGACAGAAAAAAATCCCTGAGGCTTGCTGGCCAGTGAGTCTGAGCAATGAGTGAGCTTCAAGTTCAATGAGAGATCCTGTGTTGAAAGAGGTGAGGAAGAAGGATGACAGAGGAAGGCACCATCCACCTCTACCTCGATATTCACTAGCAAATATCCAGGCACACATAGTCCGTCTCCTTGAAGCCCCTCTAAACTCATGATTGAAAGAGATAGCTGGTGAAGAACAACGTTAACTCATTTATTTATTTCTGAGGGCTTACTGGAGTCGGGCCAGAAGAGGTTGATGGACTGGGGATGGAATCACAGGAGATTCTAAGCCACTCCACCCAGTGCCAAGAAACAAAATTAAGTCCTCTGTCAGAGCAGCAAGTACTTAGCCATGTCTCCAGCCCCAAATCAAGTTTAATGTTAAGACATTTCTCTATTACATACATTGGAAGCAAAAAGTGAGCATATAAAGATGACTATAAAATTTTGTGCCTTTTCATCAGCTGGATTAGAAGTGATAGTTGGTGTGTGGCCTGTTCAATGCTGGCTCCACTGTCTAACACTGCTGCCAATTGTTGTAGATTGTGTGTGCACAATTTAAGGAAAACTTATTTTAAAGGGAGCAAGACCAATTTATCAGGGCAATCAATGGCATCAGCACTGTGGATTGTCCTGAAATTGCTCAAACAGTCTTTACTGTGCTGGTGGAGATCGCCCTAAGCTATGGTATGTGTTCTATGAAAAAAACCTACCTAAGTAAAGGCAACAGCTGCTCATATTTACTAAAGAATTTCTTTTGGAAAATAGAAACCAATGAAACTTAGTGACTTCTATTGTGCTGTACGTGTATGTATTTTACTTAGAAATTCCTCTTACTGCAGTCCTACAGTTTCACTTAGAACTGTGGCATGTCTGTGTGGGGGAGGTCATTCTATTTCTATGCCTTCACATGGATTCAGCCAAGAACCATTAGTAGATCTTTTCTCTTTTGTTCTGTTCCTCCTTGTCCCCTTCTGCCTCCAAGAACAAAAATAGACCAATGTAGTACATACAAAAGAAGTTCTTAATTGATATTTTAACTAGTTTAAGCATAGCTGCATAACAAAACACAATAAAATTAAAAATAATCATTTAAAATTAGTTCTCAAATATTTAATGTAATATTGAAAACTTTAACCTGATAGTATCAAAATTTTTGCATAACCTGTGACTATCACATCATAAAATCATCAAACAAGGCAATGGATTTAGTGATTTAAATAAAACTGACAGATATAACCGGGCTGGCTCTTGGCATTCTAATAATATCTTGAGCTTATGTCATATTGAAATGTTTCACCCTTTTTCTGTGTGACAGAGAAAAACCATCTTAATATTAATAATTTCATGGTTTCTCTTAGACACCAAACACAGGCTCACCAGTTGTCCTTGGGCAGTTCGTTCTCCCCATGCCTAGTCAATTTCGGTGAATGGTTAAAAATATTTTAACTTCCAAGGTCTAGGACTATAAAGATTGTCAGACCCGTCTTAATGTGATATACTATGTTCTCAAATGCCCTTAATAAATCTTCCTTCACTGGGGACTTAATGAGTTAGTTTGTAAATTTAGAAGTATTATAACTCACTTGAGTCCCTACTTCGCGTCTTTGGATTCCACCACATTTTTTGAAAGGAACCTGTTATTCTCTCTCTCAAAGTATCAGTGTGACATTTAGGCCACCATATTCAGGGCCCATAAGTACATCACACTGGATGGACAATGATAATTTATCAAAAGAGTAGTTCTTCCCTCAAACAACCATGCCCATCTGGTTTCACAACTGGCTGTTGCTACTGCATTCGCACTTCAGACTCCCAGCCATCCTCAGGCAGCTTGCACAATGGCTTTAAGGAGACTCCGTGGGGTTTGGATTCTAGACAGTAGATCCTTCTATTTGTCTTCTTTCTTTTAAGGTTATGAGATCTCATTGTATGGGCACTTTTCTCGGAATGTCCGCAGACCTCTTGGGATTTCTTATATTAGTTACGACTCCATTCCATACATCCACAAGAGGTACTTTTCATTGGCCTCTTTTTTTTTTTTTATGGAATCCATTCTGGAGATATGTTTCCCTTTCTAATACATCTTCCTCCCACATGAGTCACTGAACTTTCCTCTCTAAGATCATGTAGGGAGGACAGAAGCTGCCGACTTTCTGCTCTTTCAGTTAACTACCAGATACAGCATTCTGTGTGAGCAGAAAGACTATTGTGTTTTTGGAAATCTGGCCAGCATAAATATTGCTGACTGAAGGCGGGCCCAAGGTCACCCTGGGAACTGAAGGTGTGAAGTGAGAACAGAGATGCATTTAAATACCAGGATTTATCTTCAGGAACAATAAAGTGGATGGGAATCAAAGACAAAAAAATATATGTAAAGAAGAATACATAGAGTTTATTGTGTATATGGTGTATGTGTGGTTCATAGTTTAGAAAGTTAAGAACGATATAGCTTAATGAATATATGCTAGATGTAAGGAATGGAGAATAGTGAGTGCCAGGTAGACTTGTGCTCCGTGAAGCGTGCTATACTCCATGTATGGAGTTGTTCTCTCTGTAGGATGGACTCAACTTCTTTTTGAACTTTTCTTTGAAGTATTTTACATTTTAAAAGATTATTATATTCTAAAACTTCATTATAAGGAATTATAAACAAAATGAATAAATTCCCCTTTCAAAGTAGAAGTTTATGTACAACAAACTGGACACATTTAGAACATTTTGAAATATCTTGAAACTCATGCAGTCCTCATCATAATCACATCTTGAATATACCCTTCACCTACAGAAGTTTTTGTCCTTCATGTGCTTTATGATCCCTCCAACCTGTCATACTCCTTATCTTCCCTTAGGTAATCTCTGGTCCAGATAAGTATGGCTTTGTTTAGATTTTCCATACTTTATAACAACATATATATACATACATATATATACACACATATATACATATATGTATATATATATATATAAAACAACATATATATGTGTGTATAATGTATGTATATATGTGTGTATATAATATGTATGTGTATGCATGTATGTATATATGTGTGTGTGTGTGTGTATGTATACACCTAATCTTTTAGTCAAGCTTCTATCACTCAACCCAAGTATTGTTGAGTAATACTCCTTCATGTGTATCAAGCACAATTCATTTGTTCAATCATCTGTTGAATGTTCAATTACACATTAGGATTTGTGCATTTCTCAATGTTGGATTACTATCCAGGAGTAACACAGCTTCATCATCGGGCCATTCAAGATTTTATGAAACTTTCCAATCTTTCCAAACTGATGATGGAAATATCTACTCTAAGCCCATGCTATTTCTTGTTCCTCTGAATTCTTATTAAAACATTTTGTCTAGTTGCCAGTCTTTCTGGGAGATGTGTAACCGCTCAGTGCAGTGGTTGAATGATTGTTTCATCACAGTTGTTGAACACCTATGACTCAGGCTGTGTGTATTCTTTTAGTATCATGTGTCTTTGTGTATCTTTGGACAAGTATTTCCAAACGTTGCTCAATTTAAAAATATTTCCTTATTTCTTAGTTTTGATATATCTTTCTGTATTTTGGGTGCAAACCTACTATCAACCATTTCTAAGTCTGAGGTTACGACTTTCTTTAACTATCAATGATTCTCTTTCTCTCTCCCTCTTCCTCTTTCCTTTCGTCCCTCTCTCCCTCTCTCCTCTCCCTCTCTCCCTTCCTCCCTCTCTCCTTCTCTCCCTCTCTTCTTCTCACTCCCTTCCCTTCTCTCTCTCTTATTTGTTTGTTTTGCTTTTGCTTCTTTGAGACAGGGGTTTCTGGCTGTCCTAACCGTCCCTGGAATCCATTCTGTAGACCAGGTTGGCCCTGAACTCGGAGTTCATCTGTCTCTCTCTCTTGAGTACTGGGATTAAATATGCACTTCCCTGGGGCAGCTATTGATGCTCTCCAAGAAGAAAAGTTTTAAAACTTGGATCAAGTTAAATGTATTAATTTATCAATTTCAGTCTTTTTCTTTGATGGAATTTGGTTTGGGGGAGGTAGTATCAAAGAAATCTTTGCATATTTCAGACTCACAACAATTTTTCTCTTATGACATTTTAGGCTTAGGTTTTATATTTATGCCTGTGATACACTTTGAATTAATTTTTATGTGAGATTTAAAACTGGTCTGAGCCAGGCGGTGGTGGCACATGTCTTTAATCCCAGCACTTGAGAGGCAGAGGCAGGCGGATTTCTGAGTTCAAGGCCAGCCTGCTCTACAGAGTGAGTTCCAGGACAGCCAGGGCTACTCAGAGAAACCCTGTCTCAAAAAACCAAAAATAAATAAATAAATAAATAAATAAATAAATAAATAAAAACTGCTCTGATTTATGTGACACGTTGTTAACCAGGCATCTCATCACAGTCTATTTTCTTTAGATTTTTGTTTAGAACAAGTGGTCACAGTGCCTAGGTCTCTTGCTCCAAACCCCATTCTTGTCTGTTTGCCTGTTTGTCTTGTGGAGTGTTACTAGGAGGTTGTTTGATGACTGTTTTATTATGAATCTTGCTCCTTTTCAAAGCTGCTTTCACTATGATAGCTCATTTGTAGTTCTACATAATTAAAGAATCGGTTTGTCAGGTTTTATCAAAAAACCCACTCTAATTCAAAGGGAATGCTTAGAAATACAGTTAATATTTTATTTCCATCTTATGATGGGAACTTTCCTACAAACTTTCTGAACTCCCTTATTAGTTCTAGCTTTTATGTATCTCACATAATATTTTCCAGTGAAACTATGTCATCTATAATTCAAATACTTTCCACCCACTTCTCCAATCCTACTCTTCAATGTTTTTATTTCTTTTTATTCTATGATTCAAATGGCTAAAATCTTCCAGCATAACGCTGCATAGAAGAGTGGACAAACTTGATCTTAAAGGTAAGAGGTTTCATCTTTGACCTTTAGGTGTGAAGGTAACTAGAAAGTTCTGCCCCTTGGGAAGTTTGTGAAGTTCTATGATCCTTAGTTTGCTAGGTATAGTTACCAAGCAAAACTGCCAGTTTTTGTCATTTTTCTGAACCAATTGAATGATCCTGCAGTTAGATTTGCTTTTCAAATCTATGGACATGTGGAATTACATCAATGACTGAATGTAAAACAAACATGATTTCCTGGCATTAACTCTGCAGTTACTTTTTTATGCATATTAAGTTTTGATTTATTAATAATATCTTAAGAAAAGTTTGCAAGTTTTCTTTTTAATGTATTTGTCTGAGTGTGGTAACAGGATAATATCTTCATGGAAATAATTGAGAACTACACTGTTCCCCAATGTTCTAACCTGTCAATCTCTGTGTGGGTGTGGCTGTAGTACATGCATGAGTTCTTTGTGGTATCTCACTATGCATACATGTACATGTGAGTGTTACCTGTGTACATCCATACAAGCAAGAGGGGATGCAAATTAAATACTGTTGTTGTCTACTGTATTCTCTTGTGACAAGGTCTCCCATTGCTCAATATTTTTCAACCTAGGCTGGCTGGTCAAAGAGCCACTGGAGTATAATCATAGCTTGCCCCAGCATGCCCTGAGGTTACATGCCAGGCTTTTTACATGCACGCAGGGCATCGAAGATCCTAGCACTTTGTATAACAAATGCTCTTATTGACTGAGTCAGCTACTAGCCCAGTATCTGCCCTCTAATTTAACATTAGAAGCCTTTAAGCTTAATGCAATTATCAATATAGTTATAGATAAATTTATCACCCTTACTTAATTTCTGTTTGTTTTAGTTTATTCTGTATTAACTTATTTTAAGCTCCCTCTTAGGTGAAGTAAATATTTTGTCTTCTTTTGAAGCAATTGAATACATTTTTCATTTGATCTTCTTTGCTTGGCTATTAGCTCTAACTATTAATTCACTCCATGCTCTAGGGTTTATATGGCATATCTTTTTTATGAATGCAATAGCTAGTAAGAATCCATCGCTTCATGTTTCAGAATCTTACAACATTTATTAATACATTTATTTTTTCCTCTAATCTACCATTCTAGATTTTCTTAATACATGTTATAAATTCCTAATGCAGTGTTGTTGATTTTGTTTACGTGGTTACTTCTCTTTTAAAGCAATTAAAACATTAATGAAAAAACCTTTATAGCCTTGCCCACATAGACATTAATTTAATTGGCATTTCCCTTCTACCTAGAGTGCTTTCAAATCTACTTGGATGTGAGTCTAAATTCTTTGACTTTTGAGGCCTAAACAGAATCATTTCACATTTCTTTGTTTTTTGTATATTTGGGCTTTTTTTTGTGTGTGTGTGTTAGCCATAATAAAGGATTTCATTATGATATTTTATACCCATACATAATGTGTTCTGATTCATGTTCACTCCTGTTGTTTTTGAAAGATATTTCCTAGGTATAGAATTCTTGATTGGCAGGTTTTTCTCCCTTCTGTTTTTCAACAACCTTTTACTAATCTGTTCTGTTCTTTTTTTTTTCTTTGCATTTTTTAAATAAGACAGTTGTCATTATTTTTACCTTTGTTCCTCTGCACTTAATCTGTCTTCTCTAGCTGATATGAAGACATTTTTGTTTATTCATCTTTTTTTGCTTATTTGATTATGAAATGCTTTCTTTACACATCTTATGTTTGGAGCATATTGAGCTTCTTTGTACGTGCTTACAGTTTCTTTAAATCAAGCTGAAACGTTCAGAGCTTCCTTTCTTCAAATGTTTTCAATGCATTCCTGAGACAGATTAGTAGCACCTGCCTGGACTCCTGGAGGTTCTGCAAGGCACAGTGATGCTACTCTGCTCTCTGTTGTCTTCCACATCTCACTTGGATGATGTTTACTCCTGGGTATCCAATTCCATTACTGTTTCCTTTTGCAAGTCTGAATTGCCCTTACCTGCCTTCAGAGTATTGTTCATTAAAGGTTTGCAGCTTTCACCTGAGATGCTCAGTTTGTACAATTTTTAAAAAGGAGTTGACAATACTGTCCCAATTACTCTCTTAATGTCGTTGTTAACTACTTCTCCTCTCTATGTCAGTTCTGGACTGGATTTAGCTGATTTTAACTTCTAATTGTAGTTTGCATTTTTCTGCTTCTTTGTATTCTTCATGCTCCTTAATTGCAGGCAAGATGTGGTGAATATTACTCTGTTTAATTCTGGATATTTTTGTGTGTCTATAAATATTCATGATTTTTATTCTGGAACACTGGTTATGAAGAAATAGTTTGATATATTTAATTGTGCCAAGATTTATTTATTTCCTTCCTTCCTTCCTTCCATTCTTCCTTCCTTCCTTCCTTCCTTCCTTCCTTCCTTCCATTCTTCCTTCCTTCCTTTCTTCTCCTCCTCCTCCTTTCTTCTTCTTTTAAAAATTTAAATGTGGAAATGATTTAGTATTCCAACTAGGAATAACTACTTCGTGAAATGAGGCCATTGTGAATCATCCTCCAATGAGTGCCACAACTCGTAGGAATTTACAGTGCAGAAGATGAATCAGGCACCCCTCCAAGTTTTCTACGAATGCTGAGCCTTGATTTTTGTAATCTTTTCAAATAATCCTTGCAGCAGTTGTGGGAAGTTTGTTATACATATACCATACACATAGTTTAGTGACTACATGAGGAAGCCTTTCTGAGGACTTTAGCTCCTCATGTCTGGAGTTCTTTCTGCCCCCTTGCCTGTCATCACTTTGCAGTTCTAACTGCTCAACGCCGAGCTGGAAGAGGCTGTCAGAGTTTCCTCTCCATGTACTGGTAGTATCTCTGAACACTTGGGGCCTGACACTGGCAGAATGAGAGCCAGTCATTTCTTGACATTTAGTACATGGAAAGCAGTCTCAATTTGGTTTTTACATGCCAGAGTAGGATGCACTTGCTCTCTCCTTCAGTCCATCTCGTTTGGTAGCAAAATGATTGACACTTTTTAATTATGCAAATCAGCAATTTTATAACTCTGTATACATGAAACTCTAGCAGGTCAAGCCTGGATTTCATGTTGCATTTTACACATACTCTTTACATGGCCTAGCACTCTCTAAGAGCAATGATTTTGCTAAAAAGCTACTTTTATCACACAAAGAGAGGCAGCCCTTTCTTGTTAACAAGGAACTTAACAGAAACATAAAGAACATCTTGCATTGTTTTCTTGTATATTATGTTGCAACTATTGACTGTAATACTGTATACAATATTATATTGTATATTATGTTTTCTAACATAAGAAATGGAAATGGAAATTCCCTCTGGTAATTTTTTTTTTTTTTGGTACAAATTGTATTGGATAAATCAGAATCAAAATTTAAGGGTTTTGGGGGGAAGCAGGCATGAGAAATTAGGTCAGGGTACAGTTGCTGTAAATTGTGGGAGAAAAATATCTTGATTGCTCAGCTCAGGTTTGGGCTGTAAATCTCTTGCTAGCTTCTTAGCCTGCCTGTGATGTGCTGTGTCCTGGCAGGTGGTTCACCGCAGGGACTCATCTAGGAACATTCAATTGCACAGAGGGCTACTAATCCCTGGGGCCTAATGGTACTGACTGAAGTGATTGTCTTCCTTACTCACTGTGATAGGGAACACTGGGAACCAAGACCAACTCAACAGGATGGAGATGGGATTGGAGGTTTTGTCACTAACCTTGAGCTCCAGAGGCCATGCAAAAGAACTAAATAAAGGCTGCAGTTAAAGGTGAGAATGGGCTACAGAACCTATCCTTCAATGCTAAAGAACAACCGTGCATGAGTGAACCTTTCTACTCCCCTAGTAATAAAATTAAGCAAAGTGTAAGATTCATGGGTATGAGGAAAATAGTACATTAGGACAATGGCATGGTAAAATTTTCTCCCAAAATGTTTCTAAGGATAGTGAGCTTGCATGTATGTATGTATGTATGTATGTATGTATGTATGTATATCCTTCATACAGCCTTCTTGTTCCTCCTGCAACATGGGCAAACAGCTTACGTAACCAGGCACAAGGGAAATTTATTTGATGTATCATGTTTTCCCATGAAATTTCAGGGAGCCTTTTATGGTGTGCACTATAATTTTTCTGTATGCGCTTTAATATGAAACTATGTCCTCAATTACTTACTATTAAATTACTTAACTTGCCCTACTTCCTCATCATTGAATAAAATTGTTACTCCGGGAAGATGTGTGGTATTTATCTTCTGGTATTGTGCTCCGGCACTCAACCACATACCCTTAGGTATACATATAATCCAATCTGAGGTGATGTCTATGAGGATAAAGTGTATCAAGCAAGGGGAATATTCTTCTTTATGCTGGGAAGGGCAGGCTCATGCCTAATCTTTAATGAAGGTATGTAAGTAGTATTTTTCAACTTTCTTTGCTGATCAAATTTCGCCTCTCGATTTTCTTTTTTTAAATTAAAGTTTGACTCACAAATCTCAATCTTGGCCTTTCAGGGAACAAATAAAGCAGCAGCCATACAATCCTCACTTACATTTAACTTTGACATGTATGTGCTTTATGAATGTGCATTCAAAGATGTGTATTCAATATATGCACATTTATTTACTTATATAAAATATTTTAGAGATTAGAGTATAAAGATACTCATTTTTATTTATATATTTTCCTCAATATCTCTCTCATGACATTTGAGTCACTATGTGACCATACAAGATTCTGAAATATCTGTTGGAGGTCATTAAAATCACTTCAGTCAGGGTAGTATCTGGTTTATTTTCAGTGGATCAAGTCAAGTTAGAACCTTAATTTCTTTACACCTATTTCACTTGTTTGAAAAGGTGTGTGTGTGTGTGTGTGTGTGTGTGTATCTTCCATCCTCATCAGAGAAGCCAGAAACATTTTTTCTCTTCCCTTGAAACTTCCTGTCTAGGCCCATTGTGCTATCTTCTAAATTTTTTCCAAAACAGGTTGGAGAAGCTCACCTTTGATCACCTCTGGCCCCAGCTTGCAGCAGTTAAGACTCTGTGAACTGCTAATTAGAGTTCTGACTTCTCAGATCTCCACAAACTCTCCCATGTTCAGCCCAGCTTTAGCTTTATCAGGAGGCTCTGCTGTGCAGCCACTTCAAGGCTCTCACCCTCGCCTGAACCGCTCGAGCTGTTTGCTTTAAGACTGGGTCTTGCTATACAGGCCAGGAACTGGTGACTTACCTGCCTCACCTCCCTACGTGCTGAGATTCCAGGCATATCATCATATTGGACTTCTTCTATTGGGATGTTTGTTTGTAACTTTCACTTGAGATGCTTATGTTTATTAAGGTGTATGCTCTATTTTCAATCATTCGTTTATATACATGTTCAGTCTATCCTATTGGTTATAGGAGTCCCTTGAAAGAACTTATCTGTACTTCACAGACCCCATCAGTTTCCTGTTACATTGGACCATATAGCCATTATTAATAGAAATAAGAATAAACAATACATTTCATAGGTTCACTTTATACTTTTTTTTTTGATAGAGGCTATGTTAGCTGAGATGTGGCATCTGCCCCTTCCTGATAAGCAGGAGCTATCAATTAGACAGTGTCATCAGTTGCAGATATGGCAACCGTTTTTCAAAAATCAAAGAAATTTTATATGATATGTAGTTTTCAAAGATGTACATAGACTTTTGTTTTTGTGTTTGTACTCCGTGATTATAAGTGTGTGTGTGTGTATGTGACACACACAAAGGCAAAGCTAGGACATTTGACTTTTAAATTAGAGTCAGTGAGATATGGACTCAGCTTTTTAAATTTAATTTCTTAGAGAGTGTTTTGAAAACAATTACCTATCTCGAAAGACTGGTTCTGTTATAAAGGGTCCTTTATTTCCTTTAATATAAGATTTAAACAGACAACAGTTCCAATTTGAAATAGGCTTGTACGAGTCCTATCCTTTTACATACGTGGATTATTTCATCCTGATTTGATTCCTAGTGCATGGGTTTACGGCTCTCATTCTTTACTATACCCACATGAAGAGATTTCTTCAGGACACTTTTGGGAAGGGTTTCCATAGACCTTTATACTGTTCCTGAACACTAAGCATGCTTTGAATTCAGATCGTTGGGCCCTCACCCAGCAGAACCATCACAAATGTTGAAAAGAGAAGGACACTCTGTCCTGTCTCCAACATAAGTGCTTCCTCTACCAATAGCCATCAGACATACAAGCTTTAATAAGAAAACCAGGTGAGTATCAAAAAAGAACAAAAGAAAGAAGGAAAATGGAGAGAGCAGTCTAAAGAAAGTGAAGGTCCAGCAGGGTCTAGCAAGAGGAACAGCTCATCTGAGAAAGTTAGTGAGAATTGTCACAGAGAAGGAAGAGGCAAGGATATAAGAAACTCTGTGGGGGCCGAGATCAAGGTCTACGCCAAAGTTATTTTGGAGTGGAAAGACAGGGTAGATAAATGCTGGGAATAATTTTGTGTGTAGAGTGATGGTTAATGCTGCTTTTTACGTCAATCAATATTTTTTCAACTTCAATAAAATATGCAAGTGATTGGTAGAAAAGTCACAGGAAGCAGGGAGACTTCTACTGGAATACATTTGTTTTCGTTTCAACTGTGTCTATGAGGCGTGGGATGAGAAACGGTGTTCTGATTGGAGTAGACAGCCATTAGTGCCACATTGGTCTTTACTCTGTTACACATCTCTTCCACACAGGTGAAGGCAAGAGACAGAGAGAAAAAACAAGGAATCCAGTGGGCATGTGGGCGAAATAGTTTGAGCTTGGAGAAACAATTCTGTTTTATTTCTTCCTTGGTGACTTAATTTTGTCAGTGAATCTTGTGAAAGACAAGCTGCTCCAATAAGATTTCCTCCATTTTGGATAATTCTGACTTTGCAGAGAAAAATAGGGGGTGGAAAAAAAACAGAACAAAAACTAATAACCAAATGCAGAAATGTCCCCAACCTTGCCTCCTGGGTTTCACAGGCAGCATCTCCCATTTGTTTCTCTGTTTCTTAACGCTCTGGAAGTTCAGAAATTCATCAGTCCATGCTGGCACTGTGAGCTTTTAATCTCTTGCTTGATACAGAAGTTTTTATCTTATTTATCACCCACAGAACGAAAAGGAATATTTTTTTTTATGACTTGAACTTCTCTTTGTTTCTGGAAGTTTCCCCTCCTGCTCATGTATTAGTCCAGGCAGCTTGGTTGTAAATGACAGAATCTAGATTGAACCAATTTAAGCAAAACAGAATTTATTGTAAGATGCAGAAGTGATCCCACATCACTCAAGAAGGAAATACAGATGAAGTGCTGCGTATGATGAGAATCAGGGATGGAAAGACACTAGGAATGCCACTCAGTTGGTTTGATTTAGTTTTTTAGAAGAATCTTTCACTTTTTCTGTGTATTTAATTGTCTGCCTGTATCCAAATTAGCAGCTTTTTTCCATGATAACCAAAAAATGGAAGTGATTTGTGTCTATTGATGGATGAGTGGTTATATAAAATGTGTTTCAGACACCCAGGGCAACGTTGTTCACACTTTAAGCTAGTTGACATGCCACAACACAAAAAGACCTTAAAGATGTTAATTGAAATAAACTAGTCACAAAAGATAAATGCTATATAATTCTGTTTAGATCAAGTATGAAAGGATATTAATGGTTTATATACAAGAGAGGTTTCTGGGAGACACATAAGGAGAAGATAGGAAGATGTACCACAAATGTCCAGAATCTGAGACATTTCAGATAAATTGTGTCACTAAACCCAGATCAAACCCAGCTTGTTTACAGCAGCTCCAACAGCTAATCCTCTCCACATTTCAAGGGTCTTGGCTCAGATCACTGCTTCTATTTGTTAGTGTCCAATTTGGTCGAAAACAATTTGCCTAAAACCAAACTGGTAAAAAATAATCAAACATGACTATTCTTTTGTAATGGGTTATTCATGTATTATTAATGTTGAAAAACAGTGGAGAGTGTTTGGAATTTTAATGCCCTCTTGTTTCCCTTTTCATGTTCTTTTTTAAAAACTTTTTAAAATTTATGACGCATTTTCATCCAGTTAGGTTTGCTTTTCTTATTTAGCAGTACTTTTATGATTTTGTGCCAAATTGCTCAAAACAAATTACTGTAAAATCTGTTTTAATTAGTCATTTGTTCTTCCGTAATTAGGGAGGGCTTACCATAAGGAACCTGCAGAATTAGAAGTGTGAGGTAGAGGTAAGTAAATGAATGAATTAGAAAAAGAAGAAGCATGAGGTGGCAAAAGGCCATGATAAACGTGAGGTCGACGAACATCCTGGCAGCTGTGTGGATCACCACATTCTAGAATAATCCATAGTTGACATTTTGGTCTCAAAGTCCTCCCATTCTCAAGCTAATATAGTGGCTAACTGAAGCAGAGGCACCTGAGCCCGTTTCTCTCTTTATTAACTAGGGGCTCACAAAGGCATGTTCTGTTATGAATCTTACAGGGCTGGGGAGACAACTGAGCTGGTAAACCACTTGTGTGGTAAACATGAGAAAGATGAGTTTGATGCTCAGAACCCATCTCTAAGATGTGGAGCGTGGCAGTGATAGTAACTCCCAGCTGAGGAAGCAGGAGTCACGTGACTCCCTGAGGTTTGCTCGTTAGTCATGGCTCTTGATGAACTTCAGACCAATGAGAGACTCTGTCTCCAAATAAAGGTGGGCTGTACCTGAGGAGCACCTCCAGTGTTCCCTGGCTTCCATATACCTGTGCATATGTGTACACATGCAAACGCATCCACTCACACACACTTCCATGTGTAAAATACTTTTATTTATACAACAGTTTGCATATTTGGTTTGGTTGGCATATTACATATAATCTAGGATGAAAGTTGTCAGAGGTGCCACACTGAGACCTTACATCTTTCTGAAAAGATCAATCCAACGGCAACCTCAAGTTGGAAAAGCGCTGTTCCGTAAAAGTGAAAATACACTAAAACTGTGCATCTAAAAGGGAGCATGGGTCTGGGGATGCAGCTGAGTTGGTAGCATAATTGCCTAGCAGGCAGGAGGTTCCAGGTTCAATTCCTTCACGTAATATCAGATACAGTGCTACAAGTTTGTAACTTCAGGACTCCTGAAGTGAAGGGAAGAGAATCAGAAAATTAAATTGAAACTTAAAATTAAAATTGAAACTGAAAATTAAATTGAAACTTAAAATTGAAAATTAAGTTGAAACCGGGCAGTGGTGGCGTGTGCCTTTAATCCCAGCACTTGGGAGGCAGAGGCAGGCAGGTTTCTTAGTTTGAGGATAGCCTGGTCTACAGAGTGAGTTCCAGGACAGCCAGAACTACACAGAGAAAACCTGTCTCGAAACACCCCAAAATCCCCCCCCCCAAATTAAAAGTCATTCTCAGCTCCACAGAAAGCCCAGGATAGCCTGGTATATACTTTACAAAGATAATATGTCTAGATACAAAGTGAATACAAACACTTTTAAGAAGCCAAAATTACATAACAAGAAGTTAGATTGTTACAAACATACAGATAAAAGATGAAAAATTATCCTATAGTTTGAAAGTTAAAAAGTAAGATTAACCTGTATTTTGAAATAACTATTTTGGAATATTTAACTTTCAGAAAAAATAAGGGAAAGCGATGCAATCATCCACAAGTCAGAAATGAGGCAGAAAGGGGAGGTTTGCTTATTCTTACGTTCTGAAAAAAAAGTGATAAAGAGGTTAAATCACTGAGGAAAATTAAGAAAATTTACTTAAATGCATGAAAATTACTGAAGTGGGTAATATCTGTCAGATAATACATTTCTACGAATTTATCTTTTGCAGTGATTTCACTTTGAGGAGCGTGCTTTAGGTCAATCTATTTTGACAGCTCTTTTCAAGCTCTTGCTGATGCTGAGCAATGAGTTTCTCCCTGGCATTCTTTGTTAAAATGTATCAGGGAGTAATCCGATGTGCCCTTTTGTCTTGGTTATTGAGTTAAAATTGGGGAGAACATTCTGATCAGGGTTTATTAAAGTTGGAGGGTTAAGATCATAGAATCCACGCCCCTCTCTTTATAACTGGGCATGTAAGGTGTTCAGCGCAACTTCTTTTTTTTTTTTTTTTTAAAGATTTATTTATTATTATACATTAGTACACTGTAGCTGACTTCAGACGCACCAGGAGAGGGCATCAGATCTCATTACGGGTGGTTGTGAGCCACCATGTGGTTGCTGGGACTTGAACTCAAGACCTTCAGAAGAACAGTTGGGTGCTTTTTCCCGCTGACCCATCTCACCAGCCCCTCAGCACAACTTCTTAGTAAGGCAAAGACAGAAATCAAGAGAGATTAGACCTTGTGTCTCTCCCATGATTTTGGCTGGGCAAATTTTGTCTTTTACCATACAGATACACTCTCTGTTGTTAATAAAAACAATGCTATAAAATACCATATTTACTTCATGATAAGAAACTAGCAATCATGTAATCTTGCATGACTCCTTTAAGACATTAACAAATGAAAAAAGGTAACATTTTAATATCCAGAGTCAGAGGCACATAGATCTCTTTGAGTTCTGTGCCAGCTAGGGCTAGCTAGGCTTATGTGGTGATATTCTGACACACACACACACACACACACACACACACACACACACACACACACACGATATCATGATTGTTGAGATGAGACGTAGATCCCTGAAAAAGTGCAGTTGAGTTGGATCATAAGGAATCCTCCAATTGAGTCATACAACAGTTCACAAAGTAAATGGTTTCTGGTTTTATTCTGTTGTTGTTTTGTTTAAGGTTTATTTTATTTATGTATGTACACTATCACTCTCTTCAGACATACCAGAAGAGGGCATTGAATCCCATTCCAGATGGTTGTGAGCCATCATGTGATTGCTGGGAATTGAACTCAGGATGTGTACAAGAGCAGTCAGTGCTCTTAACCATGGAACCATCTCTCTAGCCTGTTTTCTGTTTTGAAACCAATGAGTTTTAGGCAGCATATATTGCAAAACAACAGATGCAAGCTTTTTTTTTCAACTTGTACAATTTGAAATAATGAGCTTATTGTTTCAGAGCTAACAGGTAGTAGTCTTGGGTTTTGATCTTGGACAGTCTGCCTCCTGACTCCACACTTTTCAGGCACAATACCATATGTGTGTGAACAAGCATAAATCACTTACCACAAAGATAGTATCTGCTCTCCATCATCTGACCAATCAGTTCTAAAATCATTGCAGCAACACACTCCCATTCTTCACAATTGAGAATATAAGACTGTCAACATCTGGGTTTTTTGTTTTTGTTTTTGTTTGTTTGTTTGTTTTTGTTTCATCAACAGCCATATTCCATTGTACTTTCTCAATCATGATTGAAGTTCAGTTTCCATTTTGGCTGCTATTGAATGTCACAGTAGAAATCTTACCATTCCAGCCTTTGTTTAACTCCTAGAAGACTTCTATAGACACAAGTATGAAATAACCTTCTACTGACAGTTCATCATATTTTTTTAGTAAAACTGTGTCTGCTTGGTAAGTTAGTAAACATACAAGTGGAACATAAAATAATTTGAGTCCATATTTGGACCACAATTTCTTTTTAGAGTTTTATTTTTACTATGTTCATTTATATATATTGGAAGGTGGATTTTACACACCCACTCCATATACAACTGCATTTAGTGTGGAAGTCTGACAAAATCTTGCTGGAGTTGGAGGTTCCAGGGATTGAACTCAGGTCTTCAGGGTTAGCAGCAAGCACCTTTACCTACCGAGTCAACATGTCAACCCATAATGTCTTAAAACATGTTGCTTCTTCTTTCTCTATCATTTTTGTTGCTTGTTTTAAAATATAGTTTGGCTATTCCATTTTTTTCCCTTAAAATGACATCCTCCTTTCACCAGTAACATCTACTCTTATCTTTTTTGGTCAAATGTTTTTCATTGACGCAACCGAAGTCTATCGTGTTGGCTTGAGTGAACAGAGAATTAAAATCATCTCACACACACATCTTAGGGATCTGGTAAGCTTCAGCTGGGTCTCTGGTGGCTACTCCATCTGCTCATTTTCTATATTTTTTCTCCGTATAAGGGTTTTGGTCAGATAATTGATGAGTGTTACAGAACACATAGTTTTGCAGTTCCCATCTTCCTAATTCTTAGCATGTTGACCCTCTACTACATAGTTGACTTTAGAGACCAGTCACTTGTGACTCAAGATAAGGTTAAGTAATGAGATAGACCAAAAAGTCTCTGATTATCTCATCTGTGCCATGTGAATCTTCTGGCTCAGACACTCTAGGCCAGAAGAACAATGTCTACTAGAGGCAGAACTATAGTATTGTATGGTATCCTTTGTCTGCTAGGAAATATGAAGATGGTTAGGTAAGAGATCTTAGTAGATACTCTACTGCCTCATCTTCCCTTTCTTAGCTATTAGCTTCATCATTATAGAGAAAATGAGTTACACAGAGAAAAGCAATAGTAAGCACATGATATGTAGGCAGACTATTATTAGTTTTCAACAACTTTTAGGTTCTCTGCCCACACTGATATTGTTTTGCTGACAGTCATCTGTTTGTTCTTGTATCCTTTCATATGTTAGCTTGTCTGTATTAGGTTGGGCCATGTCACGTTGCTGTCTTCTGACATTCATGTACATTTAGTGCTACTTTATTGTCTGGATCTTGGGCTGTACTTGGCTACATGTATGTGCTCTTCAATGGAAAGAACACTTTGTCTTTAGTCCTTTCGTTCCATGTGATGCACCATTCAGTGAAAGCACTTGTTAAGGTGTAAGTTACATTCAAGACCAACTGCCATGGATGATGGGATTGCAAGCAAGAAATCAATTGCGGTGAGTCATCGAAATAGGATTATCTTTTCATCAGAGCAAAACGTTGACTCTTTGATCTGGAGGAGTCTTTTTTCCCCTGACAAAGATTTAAGCATCTTGGGCACTTTCTTTCAATTAATGCTAATGACAGCATTTCCACCAAATACAGCAAATAAGGAGGATAAAAGACAAAGGCAACTTCCAAAGCTACTTTTATTAAAAAGTAATCTGCAGCTTATCTTAGCTACCCTGACATGTAACATCCATGACGTTATTTGAATATTTTTCCCCACCACCATCCCCAAGGATCCAAAGGCAGGAAATCCCACAGTTCACTCTCATCCTTTCCCAGCAGCAGGCACATGGGTCTGGCCCTTTCCTCCTCTTCCCTATGCTCCTTTCTTTGTCCCTTCTCTACACCGATGGTTGTGAGAGGGTGAGAGTGGCTGCTACAGCTGTGTTATCTGTTTCTACCATGTTTGCTATTTGCCTTCCTCAACCTTGAACAATTTTCCCCCACCCCCTTCTTCTCCCTACCAACACAGTCTTTTGTGTGCTTCAAGTTTAATATTCCAAACGTCAGATGGACTACCCTACAATAGAAAAAAGAAGTGGAAGAATGGACCACTAAGACACATATAATCAAAATGTCTACTTTTATGTAAGAGGAAGCAAAATTTAGGCTTATGTATGCCAGGAGAATAGTGTTAGGAGCTGCATGAAAGCAGGCAAGGAATAGCACGTCTTTCAATGGCAGATTTCCTGTCTATAAAGAGGTGACCATACCTATCACACAGATGTTAAGTTTTAAGAAGCATGTAAGTGATTCTTATAATTTGTTTCATTGTAAATATTCCAAAATTTATTTTTTTGGTTAGTAATAATTATACACACACACATATGTATTGTATGTATGAACACATGAAGAGGTCAGAGGATAACTTTTCAGGAGTCAGCTCATGGGTCAGTTCTCTCTTCTTTCCTTGTTTGAGGCAGGATCTCTTGATTCTGACACTGGATTGCATATCTCAGGCCAGCTGGCCTTTGAGCATCTGAGAAGTCCCCTGTCTGTCTCCTTACAGTAGAAGCACCATGATTGCAGATATGAATTTTGTTGTATCCAGATTTTTAACTGGGTTTTGGGAATACAAAATCCATCCACCCAGCTTGTGTACCGAAGCCTTTTTCTTACTAAGCCATCTCCCCAACCTAAACAATTAGATTTTTAGCCTTTAGCATAATTTCATTCAGTGATAATTCACTGAGTTTAATCTAAATTTAAAATCTTGTACTAAACCCTGTGGAAGATATTAAGAAAAATAACCTATGGTTCCAAATTGAAAGGAGATTAGAATCTGACGGGATGGGATACAGACATAAGCTATCATGTCATTAGTCAGAGGGTGGTAAATACTAAACTTGAAGTACAATTCTGTATTAGTGGGAATGGGCAATTAATTACAATTGGTTGCATCTGATAAGGCTTTATTGAAGAGATACCATTTTAATTAGACTAAGGACAGCAAATAGATTGGGAATGTAGCTCAATGGTAGAGTGCTTTACCTAGTATGTATAAGTCCCTGGTTTCGATCTCCTAGCATCCTCCTACCCTCCCCCCCCCCCATACACACACACAAAGAAGTGAGCTGATGGAGACCAGAAATTAATAAAAGCATCATAGGTTAGACAAACTTCAGGATGCATAACAATGAACACATTACAAGAAGATATTAGATAAATATTCCTCTCATTTGCCATCTTATTAGAATTTCATTTGTTTATTTGCTTTTGGTAATTAAGATCTGGAGAGAAAAGAAAGTACTACAGGCAATGTTGTAAATCAGCATCGTCCAAAGTGTGCTGGCTAATAAAGACTCTCAGAACTGATTTCACTGTCAGGTATTTAGATACTGAAAGCACTGCGTTGCCCTTTTACATTCTGTGGACCATTTCCTCCCACTCACAACCCCACTATTGAACACTAGCTATGAATCTTAGTGTTTGCTACAGCTAGGTTGCAGTTTCTACTCACCAAATCCTGCATGACACAAAATTGGCTCCGTCTCAAAATGTAGAACAACAAAAAACTGACTTCTCAGTCAGATCAACCAAAGGAGGTGACTCCCTGTCACCTGGTGACTCAGAGTGATTAGAGCTTCATTTAGCTCATGTTCCTGCAGGGCCAAGGCCAGAAAGGGGAGTGACACCGAGTCACTCCATCTAGAAATCCAAGCGTTCCATTAGTGTACGTGTGTGTGTGTGTGTGTGTGTGTGTGTGTGTGTGGTGTGTGCATGTGTGTTTGTCCAAAGGAAGTCGTTTAAGCACAAATAATATCAAGACTGACTAGAAAAACTTACAACATGCCTAAAGACAAAGAGAAAAATTGAGTTTTTTGTGCTTAACCAAATGACTGCAATGATTATATTGCTGAAATGTAAGTCCACCACAGAACTTCTCATTTCAATGCAAATCCTTCAGATGTCATTATGGGTAGCAGGTATGACACTCTCACTTGAAACTGGGAATCCTCTCTCCCCAGATGTTTTTATGGCAATGTTGTTTCATGAACTGCATATGAGGGAATTTTATATACACCACAGGTTCTTGTAGATGTCTAGAAATAGCAACCAATATAGAATCACCACTCACAGACCTTCACTAGTCAACAGTCTGAATGTTCTTCAATTTAATAGATAGAAATATAATTAATACACATTTGCATTTGTTGATCATCTACTGTGTTTCAACTCTTATTCTTTATACTTGTAAGAAAATGTACCCATTTATGTTTATAAGAGCAATTCCCAGAAAATAAATAATACTGCGTTCACTTTACAGTTGAGGAAGTTAGGGATCAGTGAGACAGAATAATTTACACTGATTAGGAATGCTGGCATTTGAATCAGGAGTATGTGTTTCCAGGATCCAGCCTCTTCTCTTGGAACACAGTAAGGACATCTCTGAATGAGTGATACTCAATCAAGGACCTCCAATGAAATATAAATAAGAATTACCTAAGTTCTATTTATTTATCTATACATACATTATATCTATCATCTATCTATCTTCTATCATGTGTTTATATTATCTTTTTTATCTATTTGTTTAGCTAATGGCCATTTATTAATAGATTAACTCTAAAAGATTGGCTCACTATATTATAAGGATACAAGCCATGTATTTGCTGTCTGGACTTATGAGGAAGGAATGTAGACAGAATTGATGTTGCTGATGTTGCTGTCTGGCCTCTGAAGTCAGTAGGAGAGATCAGCAGGATGCAAGCTTAGACAGAGTTTCCACATTTTGATAAGAGAAAGAATGTCCTCGTTTGGAGACCTCAGCATCTTTTTGTTTTTTACAGTTTGGTTTTATTTTATGTATATGGGCATATTGCATGCCTGTGTGCCTGTACAAACATGCAAGCACTGCCCATGGAGGCTAGAAGAGGGGTTCAGATCCTTTCAAACTGGAGTTATATAAATAGTTTTGAGCTGTGCATACTGGGAATCCAACCCAAGTCTCCTAGAAGAGCAGCCAGTGGTATTAACTGCTGAAATATCTCTCTAGCCCATTCTTAAGGCAGTTGTTTGTTTGTTTGTCTGTTTGTTTCTGTTTTGCTTTGATTTTTTTTGGCCTGTGGGTGATTAAAATAATCCTATTGTATTAGTTATGTGTACATTGGTGTGACAGAAGTTACTAAGAGGAGATATTAATTTTGGTTCATGGTTCCAGAGAATACTATCAGTCTATCATAAGCAGAGTCTATCATCACTCTATCATGACCAGAGGGTCCATGACCCCTGCATCCTCATCATGGATAGCTTGCTGAATATCAACACTCCAGCATGGTCTGAAAGCTTTATAGAATTTACATGTGGCAGAGGCTCCTTATACCACAATGGACCAGAAAGCAGAAAAAGGAGACAAATCCAGATGCCAAGTTATACATATACCTTTAAAGGCCCACCTCTAGCACCAGCTAGTCTATATTTTCTAAGAGTTCCACAGCTTCCAGTAACAGTGCCAGCAGCCTAATGACTCACACTCAAAACATGAGTCTGTGGGGGACAGATACAAGGTGTGATGCCCGCTTACTTGTAGAAGGCTGTTTGCTTTGCTTGATTTTGGCCAATGAAGATGGTCATTTCTTCTAGCAAACAACCTTCATTTACAAGTTCAGAGCTAGTATTGAACCAAACAATTAGCCTTATAGCCCAGCCAACTTAACACACATAACTGCTCATGAGACCAGGAAGAGTTTACTGGCTATTTGTGAAAACAGAGTGAGTAACACAGAATTTTGCCTTGGTACGTCTAAGATTAAAAGTTCCAGTAAGATGAGAATGTTTCCTTCCATTCCTTTTATTTCACTCCCCTCCCCCCTTTTTCCTTTATTTTCTCAGTGATCATCATCCACATGACTTCTATCCTAGAGTATAGTAGATCTTTTACTACTACTGAAATTGGTTTCCAACTTTTCTGCACTCATCCTTTCCAAGCATGGTGTCTCATGAAAGTCTTATAAACCAACTGTTTTGTTGTTTGGTTTTCCTGAGAGTGACTTTAACTCTCTGTTTATCTCCTTTTCCTTGGTTCTCCAAGTCTAACCCTTTCCATTATACTGCTTAAAAGAAATATATTGTCTGTAGAGGACCTAGGCATTTACTTTAAATACAGCCTTGCTCAAAAGTCCAATAAGTGAGTCAGACATTCAGATCTGCTTTTCTGGACTTGGGGAAGAGACAGGAGGACTCCCTGCAATCCCAGTTTATAGGCTTATTTGCTCCATATCACACTCACACAAGCTGATATTCCATCAAAGAGGCACTGAAGGGACACCACGATGCTAACACCCAACTGTCCCGCAGACTGACTTGCTAGTGGTACAATATCTGCTCTAGTGACACATCATGTCCCCTAATCTGTCCCCGTGAGGGTGTCCCTGCTGGAATGTGTCTCCTTTTGCTCTGTGAATCACTCCTGGTTATTACCAGTGACTGCTCCTGAGCTCGTCGTAAACTACCCGATATGACTCTGTTATGGAAGAATTTACAAGAGCGGCCCTGAACACTCCCGGCTTTGGATCAATGACTTTTCAAGTGGCTCAGTGCTACAACAGCTGTGTAACCATGTGTCAAACAAACATAAGAAAACTCCAGTAGCTGTTGTTTGTTTACAGCGGCCTTGGTTTTCCTTTGCTAATAACACAGTTCCTTCAAGAGTGCTTTTCAAGAAAATGACGGCAAAAGGGCTTGCAGCTTCTAGTATAAAACCTGAAAGTTTGGGATTCTTGTTTTAGGCCATAAAGGTTCTCACTAATAGGTAGAACATTATCCATTCCAAAACAACAAAACTACCCAATTGCTATACTGTGGAAATATGCTATTCATGCTTTTGGCTCTAAGCTAAAAGTTCAAACACTGGTTTTGAAATACTTAGTTTTCAGAGAAAAATATATATCACCCAATCTTTGGAAAACAATTAATAAAATGTTTGAAGGTCTTATTCCTTGGTAGGGTTACTGTGTTCCTTTTAATGAAGATCAAGATCTTCTGGATAGGCTATAAGCTCTAAGAAATAAGCTCCATTCTTCTTACTATGATAACATTTTGTTTTTAGAATGAAGTTAGTGGCTAGGGCCTTGCCTATACTATATGAATTATGTGTATTGGTATTGATGACACAAGACAAGAATATATGAATATTCTTAATATAAGTTATCTCAAAACCCTATGGTCTGTCAGAACTTGATTTGGTATGTAGTTCCATGCCCGCATCCCTAGATACACTCAGGAATGATATTCATGGAAGCTATGTAATCATCAATTAATATAATCTCATCCTAAACTGCTATTTGGGCTGTCTAACATAGCAAGCCCTGAAGAGCTTTGTTGTCTAGGTCAGTGGTTCCCAAAGCATAGGTTGTGAGCCCTTCGGGAGTCACATATTGAACATCCTGCATATCAAATATTTATATCACAATTCATAGCAGTAGCAAAATCATAGTTATGAAGTAGCAAAAAAAAAATAATTTTATGGTTGGAGGGCTCCACAACATGAGGAGCTGTATTAAAGGAGATTGAGAACTAGTGATCTAGGAAGTCATGTGGTAGTATCAGACTTCACAGCTGATGCTTGCAAGGGTACCAGCTGATATGAAAAGCCCATTAGAAAAATGTAACTAAGTCCAGATACTGTGTGACCTCTGCAAGTGGTCGGGCCTGTGCTCTGAAGACTTCAATATGGGCTGTTGAGGAACTAGACACATGAAAGTTCCTTTTCTTCACAAGTGTCTACTTTCCAGGTCTTTCTTTGACAATAATCACAGTTTCTATAAGAGTTTTCCCCATCAAGCTAACATATTTCTCCATAAAGAGCATTAAAAATGTTGATTCTCTGCCCTAACACACCTATAGGTTTATTTCTTGTACATCTGTAGAACAAGCCAGGCGTGGTAAGGGTCTAATACAAAAGCTACGTAGGAAATGGTGATGTATTTTGTGAGAGTTGATTTGATTAGTCCCAAACTTCCTTGTCAGAGCTTTTGCATGTCCAACTTAAACATCCAATTGTGTATTGGACTAGTAGCACCTATGTTGATTGCAATTCACCCAATTCATCCTAATATCAATGCTTTATAGTATTGTTTTCAATATGATCCAAGTGATTCACAGAGTTTAAAAACATGTGACGTGTCTGGATTTGAAAATAGCAATCAGACAGATTTCAATGCACCACGTGCAGTGTCACCATGTGTGGCCATGAATGTACTTAGACATTTTTTGATTTGTGATAGACATTTACAATTCTTTTGGTATCATTTGAAAACTCATGTCTACCTTGAAGACACACACACACACACTCACACATATACACACACACACTAGAACTTCACAAGAAGCTTCATGACAAGCTCTGAAAGCTCTCTGAATGTCTCTCTATTCTCGATCTGCAAACACATTTTAAAGAAGAGTGTATCACATACAGCCAAATACATCCACAACAAGCAAACGGGCATCAGATAGAAGGAGAGCATTGTTTTTCTCGGGGAGCTGTAAGAAAACAAAATGTACCTTTCTGCTTTTTACCCAACGGCTGCGACCTAACTTACTTATGCACTGTACCCAGATAGCTATCGGCATGCATTGAAACGGTTTGTAAATCTGAGTGATAAGTGGTTTTTATTTAAATGTAAAAATGATACCTTTGTCCTCACTCAGTTGACACGAACAGGCATCTAAGGGGGAAAGAACAGTAAGGACCTCAATGTGATTTCGCCACCTTGTGGCAGCTGATTAATTTTCATCCTCTTTGGATCAAGGGCTTTCTTGCTGTTGATTGTGTGTGAAAACTCATTCCTAAGGCAAGGCTTCTTCCCGAGTAAACTAAGCCCCAAGAATCAATCGACTTCATTCCATTCTTGAGGATGTCTTCTGTTCACAGCTCTTGTACAGCACATTAAGGGAACCATAGCTGCTGGCCACTCCGTTTCTACCCACTCCACTCCCCACCCCCAATTTTAATGGCCAAAAGCACAATGTGAAGCATGGAAGCATGAGGAAGTGCTGTGCAAACTTCAGCCAAAAGAAAGCCAACGTCTATTTCAGGACACTGCAGAGCTGTCACGCACTCAAATGTTACTTGCTGAGAAAATGTGTTACTACAAGAAAAAGCTCGAGCCACGGGTCAGCATTTCTATTGGGACCTCCCATCTGCCACCTGGGCAGCCTGCTGGCTGCAGTACTTTACTTTCGCTTGTCAAATCTTGATGGCATTTCTCAAAAAGAATTAGACACACACAGGTGGCATCTTCTGCAATTAGAAATCTGCAGAAGCCTCCAAAGAAACAAATTTGGGGGGAAGAAAAAAGCTTATAGAAAACTACAAACTTCTACTTTGGGTCTTTTGGCAAGCATGATTGTCTCCAAAAACTTGAAGGAATTAGAGTTTAAATATACAATAAGAAAAGAAATAAACTGTAACACAGCCCTGAAAGCTCCAATATGCCGTGTTAATGCCAAGAATAGTTTTCAGGTATTTCAAAGTCACTGGGATGAGTACTGTTAGCAATTTATTGGGATGAGGGAGATCTAAGAGCCTTAGACACACTCCTGCTTAGCAAGAACAGGATGTAGAAAGTGTAATTTTTTTTTCAGTTCAGAGAGGAGTACATAGAAATGAAGAGTACAGTTTTGGAAACCCAAATTCTCACAACTGTGTAGCTTTTAATATAATTTGGGGGCTATCCCTTAGACTTTAGATGAAGGAGAGGAGCTCTAGTTAAAGGAGGGGAGTAAGTGCTTTGAGGTCACCATTCTCTGACATCCAGAAGGAGAGGAGAATAAATAAAACTGACATCTAAAGGCAAATTCAAACCACTTGAAGTCATAGGGCAAAGGGGTCAGGACCTAGATGGCTGGAATCAAATCAGCTCTGTAGAGTAGGACACTGTTGAAGAATTCTTCTCGGGAAAGAGAGCTCACAGATTTGGTAAGAAGACTGTCATATTAGGGACCAGAGAAAATGGGCAGAAGATGGAATAGAAACATACACATGAGAAGGGTTAAAAATCAGAACTCTACTCAGAGCTTCACACTGATGATCATGGGGCAAAGATGCCTGAGGACATAAAATCTTATTATTCTGTAATAAAGGGCTCCTGGCCATGGAGACTTAGAATAGATAAAAATGAACCAATAATTAGCAGGATTTTTAAATATCCTTGAAAAATAGAGTGCAAAGAATTTCTTCCCTCAGGAGGCCTATAACTAAAAATGGACATAAAACTGGACTACAATTCTACATTTCCAAGTGTCTCAATGGCAGTCTAAGTAATTTACCAGGTTTCTCAGAGGAAGAAGAACTATCCCAATTTTCAGTCAATATTTATCTCTTAGGCTAATAAATCTTGCTCCTGACCCCAGCAGAAGTCAATAACTCCTGATTATTGTACGTAGGCACCCCCTGGGCTTTTCTACTTGCCCAAATGTGTCATGGAATGAGTCACTAGCTTCCCCAGAGCCTGTCTCTTAGGTCTTGGGTGGTGAATGAACAATTGCTCATACTGTAAAGGCATGGGCAGGTTGCCAATGTTTGGTGGCCTGGCTAAAGGTTTGTTTGAATCTTTAGTTCCAATGACTTTTTGACTTGAGACTTTTGGAGGTGGTATGCAGAGATGAAGGGGAACACAAGGGTTCCTGGACAGTCATTCAAGGCAGCAGAAGAGCAGTGACTTGGGAAGAAGGGAAGAGGATAAGAAAGAAAGAAGTGCAAATGTGTGTGTGGGGGTGGGGTGGGGGGAAGGTACCTGCAGCCCAGCCTGCAAACCCGGGTTTGAGCTAGAGCCCACATAGTAGAAGGAGACAAGGAACTCTCATTAGTTGTCCTCCAACCTCTAAATATATATTATGACACTAATATGCACATGTATACACAAAATCAAATCAATCAATCAAGGACTGATCCATGCAAAAAGGAAAAAAAAAATCTGTAATTTAAAAACCTGTTTGGAAAAAAATGATAAAAATAATTATTAAATGTCTGCTTAGCTACCTTAGAGAAAACTTTTCAGTGAGATAGGCAACTGTGTCTTACTTTTGTTTGTATCTTGCCTCTCCTTTCAAGGGTTGCCAAGGGCTGGACATCTTGGCTTAGAGTATTTGAGGAAGGATGGTGATTCTTAACTTCCATCATCCTTTAAATAAAATTTTATAACATAAATGCAAGGATAAGTTACTTGTCTAGCATACACAAGGCTCTGGGTTCTATCCTAACACTATATGAGCCAGTGTGGTGGTGCAGGACTGTAATCCCAGCACCCAACAGGTACAGGTAGGAGGATGACAAAAGTTCATGACCCCTTCTCGCTACACGGTGAGCTGAAGGCCAACCTGGGTTGTCTGAAAACCAGTCTCAAAAAATAAAAATGCCAGGATACTTCTGTATTGGTGGACATTTTTGGTGCCTTAAGTTAACTTGTGGAATCTAACCTGTCCAGGGTGGAGATGAAGCTAAGACCTGTGGTATCAGTGAGTCCTGTGGTTTTCCAGGGCAAGCCTGGTTTTTGGTAGTAGAAATTAACCAAAATTCTAGCTCATTGCTCTGTTGCAAAAATGATGCTCTTCAGAGGTTCTACATAATGACCCACTATGATGCTGATGTGAAGGTCCTAAAAAGAGATGTGTGTGTGTGTGTGTGTGTGTGTGTGTGTGTGTGTGTGTGTGTGTGTGTGTGTTGCTGGGGGTTGCATAATCACTTCTTTCAAATCTATCAACTTGTATTTCAAGGAAAAGGTGTCAGCTAACTAGTAGAGAGAACAGGGCAGGTGAGCTCCACTCCTGTTTTCAGCACAGACCAGGTGTCCCATGACTGCCGTGCCTAGAGACAGAACTTGAACATCTCCAACCTGTTCTCCCACTGTAAAGACAGCTTTAAACAGTCATCATTTCAATAGGTTGACAACACTCTTTACCTGTGATGGAAGGCATGAGTCTCAGTTTCTTGTTTTCCACAGTGCTCTGAACAGACTTCACAATAAGCTGAGTGGAGCCCTGTAAAGAACAGAGTATCTCTCAATAGCTTTACACCATCTTCATAAAGTCTAGCTATATTCAGTTTACAAGAAACTATCTCATTTTTATGACACTAAAGAAGTAAAAGAGAGATTAAAAATGAAGGGAAAAACAATTGTTCAAAAACTAGTTCAAATGTTGGAATCTAAAAACGTAGTTGGTACCTTACCATTCTTCTGTAGTTTACTCTGTATATTTTGAATGACAAGACTGGCATTTTTTTTCTTCATGTGATGTAGCTAGTACAAACTTGCTAGATTTGCCTCATACTAGAGTTAGGTACTAGTTGACTGCTAGAAATGTTCCCACACTGTTGAGGCAAGCAGATTAGCTGTTGGATATGACTCATTCTGGATTTTC
This sequence comes from Montemys delectorum, assembly GCA_019843815.1. NCBI lineage: Eukaryota > Metazoa > Chordata > Mammalia > Rodentia > Muridae > Montemys > Montemys delectorum. The sequence goes on from JADRCD010223394.1 coordinate 33,709, forward strand.
TTTCATATTTAAACAAACATATAAACAAACCATAATTTTGGACTTTTAAAAACAAAAGTTGAATCATAACAAGCCCATGATTCTGTAATCATATTTTATGCTATTACAATTAAATTTGCATGTATAAATAAAAATGCATAAATATATATTTAAATAATTTGCTTTCAGCGGGAGTGTTTATTTGATTGTATGAATGTACAAAATATTTTATAATAGCTTTAAAACAACAAACATTTCTTGTCTTCCAGTTTTTGAGGATGGGGAGTCTGGGATATGCTCAGTTGGCGGTTTTTCAACTAAATTGCATATGACTTTGCTAACTGAAAATTGAGAAAGTGTGAGTTTGAACAAGTTCTAGGGCCAGTGAGATATTTCAGTAGGTTAAGGTGCTTGCTGCCAAACCTGAAAACCTGAGTTAGATCCTCAGAGCCCTCATGGTAAAAGGAGAAAACCAACTCTCTCCTAACCTCTATGGTATACCCTGAGTCAGAGGTCTCCATTGTGGTAATCTGGCCCCCATACAGTGCAGTTTAAATGTCATTACAGTGTAACTACTGGCCTAACCCAGGGTGAGCCATCCTCTAGAGAACAAAGAGACAGAATCCATTTCTTTGCCCACCTAAGTTTGAAACGTTCACATTTTCTATCACACACACACACACACACACATACACACACACACACACACACACACACACACACAAGATCAAAGTGATTCTTCTTTTTCCTTTTTAACCACAGCAACACAAAGCTAACAGAGTTATACCAAGAGTCTCGGAGTTCTGATTTGTCAGAGTTTTCTAATGGATGATGGTGTTAAAGTGATATACATTCAGTAGAGACTTTTACTTTTAGTCTTTTCTCTAAGCTGGTGATAATTGTATTTGCTTCTCTGAAAAGGCTGCCCCACCCACAGATTTGCTCAGTCACATGACCACAAAGCCTGCCCACTCACTCTCCACAGCACACTGTGCTGCGGTGTAGATGGAAGTTGTTTCTGGATAGACATTTCAGCTTTTGGGATTCCTTATGGTGGTTAATCAAAAGCCAAACACCCAGTCAAGAAAACAGCTACCTACTCAAGAGTGTCTTTTTATTTACTTATTTCTGTTTTACATTTTTATCCATTCATTTTTTTCCCTCAAAAGTAGAGCTCCTCATTTAGCTCTCAATAAAATCATCACATTACTTTTTTTGTTGACTACAGTTGTCCTTGTATTAGTAAAACAAACCAACAAAGAGAGAACCCAAAAGCAAACAAAAACAAACAAACAAACAAACAAACAAACAAACAAAAACATGAGAAGCACTTCTTCACAACTCAGGGAAATGGACATTATTATCTATTATTATCATTATTATTATTTTATTAGATATTTTATTTATTTACATTCCAAATGCTTTTTCCTTTCTTGGTTTCCTCCATCACCCTGCTTCTATGAGGGTGTTCACCCACCTACTAATCCACTCCTGCCTCCCTGCCCTGGTATTCCCCTACACCTAGGCATAAAGCCTTCACAGAACCAAGGGCTTTTCTTCCCATTGATGTCCAACAAGGCCATCCTCTGGTACATATGTGGCTGGAGATATAGATCCCTTCATGTTGGTGGTTTAGTTCCTAGGAGCTCTGGGGTGGGGGGTAGGGGTCTGGTTGGTTGATATTGTTGTTTTTCCTATGGGTTGCAAACCCTTTCAGCTCCTTCAATCCTTTCTCTAACCCCTCCATTGGGGACCCTGTGATCAGTTCAATGGTTGGCTGCAAGCATTCACCTCTATATGTCAGGCTCTGGCAGAGCTTCTCAGGAGACAGATATATCAGACTCCTGTCAGCATGCACTTCTTGGCATCCACAACAGTGTCTGCTTTTGGTGAATGTATATGGGATGGATCCCCAGATGGGGCAGTCTCTGGATGGCCTTTCCTTCCGTCTCTGCTCCACACTTTGTCTCTGTATTTGTTCCTGTGAGTATTTTGTTCCCCCTTCTAAGAAGGAATGAAGGACCCACACTTTGGTTTTCCCTCTTCTTGAGATTTCCTGTGGTCTATGAATTGTATCTTGGGCATTCCAAGATTCCATGGGTTAATATCCACGTATCAGTGAGTGCATAACGTGTGTTCTTTTGTGACGTGGCTATCTCACTCAGGATGATATTTTCTAGTTCCTTTCATTTGCCTAAGAATTTCATGAATTCATTGTTTTTAATAGTTAAGTAGTACTTCATTGTGTAGATGTACCACATTTTTTTGTATCCATTCCTCTGTTGAAGGACATCTGGGTTCTTTCCAGCTTCTGGCTATTATAAATTAGGCTGCTATGAACATAGTGGAGCTATTTTTCCAATAGTGTCTCTGGAGTTCTTTTGTTGTACTTGGATTAAAACCTCAGGCAGACTAGAAGAAGCTCTTCAGTTTCTGGTCTTGGTACCTTTGTAGGTCTTGCCAGTTGACTGAAACAATAGCGGTAGCCGGCCAAAGAGAGCAGCAGCAGGTGGTGCCCTCTAATGTTCAAGATCTAGTTCAGGCTTTGGTTACCAACAGGAGCTCTACCAGAACTACCCAACTCATGCAGACCAAGAAAGAATTCTTCCATTCTTGCCATGAGCAGAGTTGCCACACCATGGTCCCTATTATGATTACCACATTGGTAGCTGCAGTTGCATGAGGGCTAGTTGCATGCAGCTGTCAAAGCCACTCTTCTACTTGTCAATATAGGGATGACAGGAGTCCACCTTTGCCGCTTGTCAAGGCCACTGTGGTTTCTGTGTCTTCCAGGATCCCCAGCTTCTTCAGTTAAGCTGGATACTGCTCCCCGTAGCTCCCCACTGTGCAAGTGTTCTGCCAATGTTCTGATGGCTTCGAAATCCCTATGACCTCTGCATTCTCTCTTCACACTTCTAGCTCACACTGCTCTACTGCAAGTAGTCAAGAGACGACTACCCAAGAGAAGCCTTGTATCAAGCCTAATACTGTGACACTAGAAAAGGGTCTCTTCTAAGAACCTAAGGGAATGGCACAAACTACCTACTCAGCCAAAGAAGGAGTGTTTGCAGCAACAATAGCAAACCTCTTATCCAAATGAAGATTTGCATTTACAACAATCTTATTGTCACTTTTGCACTAATCACAGAAATAATTCTACTAGGCTACTCGGAAACCACTACCTCACTGGCCTGGGGAAACATGGCTATACAGCCATTTGAACTTCACTGAAGCTAATGAAATCAACAGGTCCAGTGCCAATGCTGCCCCTTTAGAAAAGAGCAGCTATGAGTATCATGTAGTTTTCTTAAGGCATCCATGGAATGACCAAAAAGGCTAGTATTGGCATAATAGTCCAGCAAGCAATTCAATTAGCAATGCTTTTGGTCAAGACAGCCTTGCTATCAAGGGTGAGCCCAATGATTATGGAGTCAAATTGGCTCTCTTTCAACATCTGTTTAGAACAAGAAGAAGAGTTTATCACTAACAGCAATGTTGATTTTCACATCACAATGCTTACCACCTGCCCATCACCCCAAAGCTAGGTAGGTCTCCCTCAGTGGCCTCAGTTGTATAATGCACAAAACTATCTAGATGTTTTGGAGGTTTTTGTTGGTTTGTTTGCTTTTCAAACAAGGTCTACTCTGTAGTCCAGGTGGGACTGGAACTCATTGGTAGTCCAGACTGGCCTCATAGTGTTCCCCTTCCTTCAATTTCCCAAGGACAGAGACTATAGCCACTGGGCCCAACTAGATGGCTTCTGGGTACTTACAAACTCTCTAAATATATATGATATGTATAGCCAAAATAGAAATATACCTCTCGTTTACAAATGAAAGTCTAATTACACATAGTTGAAACCTGATTTTAAAATTCATTCATCAGTATGTTATAAGTGATTTCTCTGTTAATAATTAATAACCACAAAAATTGTGACTAAATGCTGCACCTTTTTATAGACAAATAATCATTTATTGACTGAATCAGTGGTCAGATTGGGCATAATGGCATATGCTCATTATTCCAGCACTTGTCAGGAGGACTGACAACTTGAGGCTAGCCTGGTCTACATAGTAAGTAAGTTCCAGGCCAAGCAAAGCATAGTAAGGCTCTGCCTTTAAAAAAAAATCTCCATTATTGTTAAAAATGTTAATTGGCTTTAAATTTTCTATTATTACCTATAATTTAATATCAAGCATTCTAAAATTATATCTTTAGAGACAGATATGGTGGTTCTTTTCTGTATGTTGTAATTCATTTACTTTCTGACACACTTACAAATTGTAATTCCTTCAGGGTAAGCATTTGAGTTTTTACAAGAGTTCATTGTTTGAGGGACACGTACCTTTATATCTCCTGTTATTGTGGTTTCTATTCAGAGATCAAAGTTATTCTATCTTCTCCCTACCATACCAGGCACAAACTTTCTAGAAAGAACTTCCCTAAATTAGTAAGGCTCACAGGTGGCTTCTAAGGGCATCCATCTGAAACTAGCCTGGAAGAGGATGCTGTGGATTCAGTTTCTCCTCCTAATTGCAATGATTAATGTTTATTTAGCTCTTCCTCTGCTACCTGGCAAGCTGCTGAGCACTCTGTGAGCTTTATCTTCTTCAGGC